>OY763899.1:11303636-11383619 GCA_963667235.1 Nomada lathburiana
CTTTCGATGCAGAACGTGTGGAAAAGGTGAATATCGCGTTTCCGAGTCTCCTGGAGTGATTTATCGTTATATCGGACGATTGCGCGGCCTGGGATGTGAATCCTTAGCTTATTTCGATGCAGAACGTGTGGATAAGGTGAATATCGCGTTTCCGAGCCTCCTAGGGCGATTTATCGTTATATCGAACGATTGCGAGGGCTGGGAAGTGAATCCTTACCTTCTTTCGATGCAGAACGTGAGGAAAAGGTGAATATCGCGTTTCCGAGCCTCCTGGAGTGATTTATCGTTATATCGGACGATTGCGCGGCCTGGGAAGTGAATCCTTAGCTTATTTCGATGCAGAACGTGTGGAAAAGGTGAATATCGCGTAACCGAGCCTCCTAGAGCGATTTATCGTTATATCGAACGATTGCGAGGGCTGGGAAGTGAATCCTTAGCTTCTTTCGATGCAGAACGTGTGGAAAAGGTGAATATCGCGTTTCCGAGCCTCCTGGAGTGATTTATCGGTATATCGAACGATTGCGAGGGCTGGGAAGTGAATCCTTAGCTTCTTTCGATGCAGAACGTGTGGAAAAGGTGAATATCGCGTTTCCGAGCCTCCTGGAGTGTTTTATCGCTATATCGAACGATTGCGAGGGCTGGGAAGTGAATCCTTATCTTATTTCGATGCAGAACGTGTGGAAAAGGTGAATATCGCGTTTCCGAGCCTCCTAGAGCGATTTATCGTTATATCGAACGATTGCGAGGGCTGGGAAGTGAATCCTTAGCTTCTTTCGATGCAGAACGTGTGGAAAAGGTGAATATCGCGTTTCCGAGCCTCCTGGAGTGATTTATCGTTATATCGGACGATTGCGCGGCCTGGGAAGTGAATCCTTAGCTTCTTTCGATGCAGAACGTGTGGAAAAGGTGAATATCGCGTTTCCGAGCCTCCTAGAGTGATTTATCGTTATATCGAACGATTGCGAGGGCTGGGAAGTGAATCCTTAGCTTATTTCGATGCAGAACGTGTGGAAAAGGTGAATATCGCGTAACCGAGCCTCCTAGGGCGATTTATCGTTATATCGAACGATTGCGAGGGCTGGGAAGTGAATCCTTAGCTTCTTTCGATGCAGAACGTGTGGAAAAGGTGAATATCGCGTTTCCGAGCCTCCTGGAGTGATTTATCGTTATATCGGACGATTGCGCGGCCTGGGAAGTGAATCCTTAGCTTATTTCGATTCAGAACGTGTGGAAAAGGTGAATATCGTGTTTCCGAGCCTCCTAGAGTGATTTATCGTTATATCGAACGATTGCGAGGGCTGGGAAGTGAATCCTTAGCTTCTTTCGATGCAGAACGTGTGGAAAAGGTGAATATCGCGTTTCCGAGCCTCCTGGAGTGATTTATCGTTATATCGGACGATTGCGCGGCCTGGGAAGTGAATCCTTAGCTTATTTCGATGCAGAACGTGTGGAAAAGGTGAATATCGCGTAACCGAGCCACCTAGAGCGATTTATCGTTATATCGAACGATTGCGAGGGCTGGGAAGTGAATCCTTAGCTTCTTTCAATGCAGAACGTGTGGAAAAGGTGAATATCGCGTTTCCGAGTCTCCTGGAGTGATTTATCGTTATATCGAACGATTGCGAGGGCTGGGAAGTGAATCCTTAGCTTCTTTCGATGCAGAACGTGTAAAAAAGGTGAATATCGCGTTTCCGAGCCTCCTGGAGAGATTTATTGTTATATCGGACGATTGCGGGGCTGGGAAGTGAATCCTTAGCTTATTTCGATGCAGAACGTGTGGAAAAGGTGAATATCGCGATTCCGAATCTCCTAGAGTAATTTATCGTTATATCGAACGATTGCGAGGGCTGGGAAGTGAATCCTTAGCTTATTTCGATGCAGAACGTGTGGAAAAGGTGAATATCGCGTTTCCGAGTCTCCTGGAGTGATTTATCGTTATATCGAACGATTGCGAGGGCTGGGAAGTGAATCCTTAGCTTCTTTCGATGCAGAACGTGTGGAAAAGGTGAATATCGCGATTCCGAATCTCCTAGAGTAATTTATCGTTATATCGAACGATTGCGAGGTCTGGGAAGTGAATCCTTAGCTTCTTTCGATGCAGAACGTGTGGAAAAGGTGAATATCGCGATTCCGAATCTCCTAGAGTAATTTATCGTTATATCGAACGATTGCGAGTGCTGGGAAGTGAATCCTTAGCTTCTTTCGATGCAGAACGTGTGGAAAAGGTGAATATCGCGTTTCCGAGCCTCCTGGAGAGATTTATTGTTATATCGGACGATTGCGCGGCCTGGGAAGTGAATCCTTAGCTTATTTCGATGCAGAACGTGTGGAAAAGGTGAATATCGCGTAACCGAGCCTCCTAGGGCGATTTATCGTTATATCGGACGATTGCGCGGCCTGGGATGTGAATCCTTAGCTTATTTCGATGCAGAACGTGTGGAAAAGGTGAATATCGCGTAACCGAGCCTCCTAGAGCGATTTATCGTTATATCGAACGATTGCGAGGGCTGGGAAGTGAATCCTTAGCTTCTTTCAATGCAGAACGTGTGGAAAAGGTGAATATCGCGTTTCCGAGTCTCCTGGAGTGATTTATCGTTATATCGAACGATTGCGAGGGCTGGGAAGTGAATCCTTAGCTTCTTTCGATGCAGAACGTGTGGAAAAGGTGAATATCGCGTTTCCGAGTCTCCTGGAGTGATTTATCGTTATATCGGACGATTGCGCGGCCTGGGATGTGAATCCTTAGCTTATTTCGATGCAGAACGTGTGGATAAGGTGAATATCGCGTTTCCGAGCCTCCTAGAGCGATTTATCGTTATATCGAACGATTGCGAGGGCTGGGAAGTGAATCCTTAGCTTCTTTCGATGCAGAACGTGTGGAAAAGGTGAATATCGCGTTTCCGAGTCTCCTGGAGTGATTTATCGTTATATCGGACGATTGCGCGGCCTGGGATGTGAATCCTTAGCTTATTTCGATGCAGAACGTGTGGATAAGGTGAATATCGCGTTTCCGAGCCTCCTAGAGCGATTTATCGTTATATCGAACGATTGCGAGGGCTGGGAAGTGAATCCTTACCTTCTTTCGATGCAGAACGTGAGGAAAAGGTGAATATCGCGTTTCCGAGCCTCCTGGAGTGATTTATCGTTATATCGGACGATTGCGCGGCCTGGGAAGTGAATCCTTAGCTTATTTCGATGCAGAACGTGTGGAAAAGGTGAATATCGCGTAACCGAGCCTCCTAGAGCGATTTATCGTTATATCGAACGATTGCGAGGGCTGGGAAGTGAATCCTTAGCTTCTTTCGATGCAGAACGTGTGGAAAAGGTGAATATCGCGTTTCCGAGCCTCCTGGAGTGATTTATCGGTATATCGAACGATTGCGAGGGCTGGGAAGTGAATCCTTAGCTTCTTTCGATGCAGAACGTGTGGAAAAGGTGAATATCGCGTTTCCGAGCCTCCTGGAGTGTTTTATCGCTATATCGAACGATTGCGAGGGCTGGGAAGTGAATCCTTATCTTATTTCGATGCAGAACGTGTGGAAAAGGTGAATATCGCGTTTCCGAGCCTCCTAGAGCGATTTATCGTTATATCGAACGATTGCGAGGGCTGGGAAGTGAATCCTTAGCTTCTTTCGATGCAGAACGTGTGGAAAAGGTGAATATCGCGTTTCCGAGCCTCCTGGAGTGATTTATCGTTATATCGGACGATTGCGCGGCCTGGGAAGTGAATCCTTAGCTTCTTTCGATGCAGAACGTGTGGAAAAGGTGAATATCGCGTTTCCGAGCCTCCTAGAGTGATTTATCGTTATATCGAACGATTGCGAGGGCTGGGAAGTGAATCCTTAGCTTATTTCGATGCAGAACGTGTGGAAAAGGTGAATATCGCGTAACCGAGCCTCCTAGGGCGATTTATCGTTATATCGAACGATTGCGAGGGCTGGGAAGTGAATCCTTAGCTTCTTTCGATGCAGAACGTGTGGAAAAGGTGAATATCGCGTTTCCGAGCCTCCTGGAGTGATTTATCGTTATATCGGACGATTGCGCGGCCTGGGAAGTGAATCCTTAGCTTATTTCGATTCAGAACGTGTGGAAAAGGTGAATATCGTGTTTCCGAGCCTCCTAGAGTGATTTATCGTTATATCGAACGATTGCGAGGGCTGGGAAGTGAATCCTTAGCTTCTTTCGATGCAGAACGTGTGGAAAAGGTGAATATCGCGTTTCCGAGCCTCCTGGAGAGATTTATTGTTATATCGGACGATTGCGGGGCTGGGAAGTGAATCCTTAGCTTATTTCGATGCAGAACGTGTGGAAAAGGTGAATATCGCGATTCCGAATCTCCTAGAGTAATTTATCGTTATATCGAACGATTGCGAGGGCTGGGAAGTGAATCCTTAGCTTATTTCGATGCAGAACGTGTGGAAAAGGTGAATATCGCGTTTCCAAGCCTCCTAGAGCGATTTATCGTTATATCGAACGATTGCGAGGGCTGGGAAGTGATTCCTTAGCTTCTTTCGATGCAGAACGTGTGGAAAAGGTGAATATCGCGTTTCCGAGCCTCCTGGAGTGATTTATCGTTATATCGGACGATTGCGCGGCCTGGGAAGTGAATCCTTAGCTTATTTCGATGCAGAACGTGTGGAAAAGGTGAATATCGCGTTTCCGAGCCTCCTGGAGTGATTTATCGTTATATCGGACGATTGCGCGGCCTGGGAAGTGAATCCTTAGCTTATTTCGATGCAGAACGTGTGGAAAAGGTGAATATCGCGTAACCGAGCCTCCTAGAGCGATTTATTGTTATATCGGACGATTGCGCGGCCTGGGAAGTGAATCCTTAGCTTATTTCGATGCAGAACGTGTGGAAAAGGTGAATATCGCGTAACCGAGCCTCCTAGGGCGATTTATCGTTATATCGAACGATTGCGAGGGCTGGGAAGTGAATCCTTAGCTTCTTTCGATGCAAAACGTGTGGAGAAGGTGAATATCGCGTTTCCGAGCATCCTGGAGTGATTTATCGTTATATCGGACGATTGCGCGGCCTGGGATGTGAATCCTTAGCTTATTTCGATGCAGAACGTGTGGATAAGGTGAATATCGCGTTTCCGAGCCTCCTGGAGTGATTTATCGTTATGTCGGACGATTGCGTGGCCTGGGAAGTGAATCCTTAGCTTATTTCGATGCAGAACGCGTGCAAAAGGTGAATATCGCGTAACCGAGCCTCCTAGAGCGATTTATCGTTATATCGAACGATTGCGAGGGCTGGGAAGTGAATGCTTAGCTTCTTTCGATGCAGAACGTGTGGAAAAGGTGAATATCGCGTTTCCGAGCCTGCTGGAGTGATTTATTGATATACCGGACGATTGCGCGGCCTGGGAAGTGAATCCTTAGCTTATTTCGATGCAGAACGTGTGGAAAAGGTGAATATCGCGTTTCCGAGCCTCCTAGAGCGATTTATCGTTATATCGAACGATTGCGAGGGCTGGGAAGTGAATCCTTAGCTTCTTTCGATGCAGAACGTGTGGAAAAGGTGAATATCGCGTTTCCGAGCCCCCTGGAGTGATTTATCGTTATATCGGACGATTGCGCGGCCTGGGAAGTGAATCCTTAGCTTATTTCGATGCAGAACGTGTGGAAAAGGTGAATATCGTGTTTCCGAGCCTCCTAGAGTGATTTATCGTTATATCGAACGATTGCGAGGGCTGGGAAGTGAATCCTTAGCTTCTTTCGATGCAGAACGTGTGGAAAAGGTGAATATCGCGTTTCCGAGCCTCCTGGAGAGATTTATTGTTATATCGGACGATTGCGCGGCCTGGGAAGTGAATCCTTAGCTTATTTCGATGCAGAACGTGTGGAAAAGGTGAATATCGCGTAACCGAGCCTCCTAGGGCGATTTATCGTTATATCGAACGATTGCGAGGGCTGGGAAGTGAATCCTTAGCTTCTTTCGATGCAAAACGTGTGGAGAAGGTGAATATCGCGTTTCCGAGCATCCTGGAGTGATTTATCGTTATATCGGACGATTGCGCGGCCTGGGATGTGAATCCTTGGCTTATTTCGATGCAGAACGTGTGGAAAAGGAGAATATCGCGTTTCCGAGCCTCCTAGAGTGATTTATCGTTATATCGAACGATTGCGAGGGCTGGGAAGTGAATCCTTAGCTTATTTCGATGCAGAACGTGTGGAAAAGGAGAATATCGCGTTTCCGAGCCTCCTAGAGTGATTTATCGTTATATCGATCGATTGCGAGGGCTGGGAAGTGAATCCTTAACTTCTTTCGATGCAGAACGTGTGGAAAAGGTGAATATCGCGTTTCCGAGTCTCCTGGAGTGATTTATCGTTATATCGATCGATTGCGAGGGCCGGGATGTGAATCCTTAGCTTCTTTCGATGCAGAACGTATGGAAAAGGTGAATATCGCGTTTCCGAGCCTCCTAGAGTGATTCATCGTTATATCGAACGATTGCGAGGGCTGGGAAGTGAATCCTTAACTTCTTGCGATGCAGAACGTGTGGAAAAGGTGAATATCGCGTTTCCGAGTCTCCTGGAGTGATTTATCGTTATATCGATCGATTGCGAGGGCTGGGAAGTGAATCCTTAGCTTCTTTCGATGCAGAACGTGTGGAATTGGTGAATATCGCGTTTCCGAGCCTCCTAGAGTGATTTATCGTTATATCGAACGATTGCGAGGGCTGGGAAGTGAATCCTTAGCTTCTTTCGATGCAGTACGTGTGGAAAAGGTGAATATCGCGTTTCCGAGCTTCCTGGAGAGATTTATCGTTATATCGGACGATTGCGCGGCCTGGGAAGTGAATCCTTAGCTTATTTCGATGCAGAACGTGTGGAAAAGGTGAATATCGCGTAACCGAGCCTCCTAGGGCGATTTATCGTTATATCGAACGATTGCGAGGGCTGGGAAGTGAATCCTTAGCTTCTTTCGATGCAAAACGTGTGGAGAAGGTGAATATCGCGTTTCCGAGCATCCTGGAGTGATTTATCGTTATATCGGACGATTGCGCGGCCTGGGATGTGAATCCTTAGCTTATTTCGATGCAGAACGTGTGGATAAGGTGAATATCGCGTTTCCGAGCCTCCTGGAGTGATTTATCGTTATGTCGGACGATTGCGCGGCCTGGGAAGTGAATCCTTAGCTTATTTCGATGCAGAACGTGTGCAAAAGGTGAATATCGCGTAACCGAGCCTCCTAGAGCGATTTATCGTTATATCGAACGATTGCGAGGGCTGGGAAGTGAATCCTTAGCTTATTTCGATGCAGAACGTGTGGAAAAGGTGAATATCGCGTTTCCGAGTCTCCTGGAGTGATTTATCGTTATATCGGACGATTGCGCGGCCTGGGATGTGAATCCTTAGCTTATTTCGATGCAGAACGTGTGGATAAGGTGAATATCGCGTTTCCGAGCCTCCTAGAGCGATTTATCGTTATATCGAACGATTGCGAGGGCTGGGAAGTGAATCCTTAGCTTCTTTCGATGCAGAACGTGTGGAAAAGGTGAATATCGCGTTTCCGAGTCTCCTACAGTGATTTAACGTTATTTCGAACGATTGCGAGGGCTGGGAAGTGAATCCTTGGCTTATTTCGATGCAGAACGTGTGGAAAAGGAGAATATCGCGTTTCCGAGCCTCCTAGAGTGATTTATCGTTATATCGAACGATTGCGAGGGCTGGGAAGTGAATCCTTAGCTTATTTCGATGCAGAACGTGTGGAAAAGGAGAATATCGCGTTTCCGAGCCTCCTAGAGTGATTTATCGTTATATCGATCGATTGCGAGGGCTGGGAAGTGAATCCTTAACTTCTTTCGATGCAGAACGTGTGGAAAAGGTGAATATCGCGTTTCCGAGTCTCCTGGAGTGATTTATCGTTATATCGATCGATTGCGAGGGCCGGGATGTGAATCCTTAGCTTCTTTCGATGCAGAACGTATGGAAAAGGTGAATATCGCGTTTCCGAGCCTCCTAGAGTGATTCATCGTTATATCGAACGATTGCGAGGGCTGGGAAGTGAATCCTTATCTTATTTCGATGCAGAACGTGTGGAAAAGGTGAATATCGCGTTTCCGAGCCTCCTAGAGCGATTTATCGTTATATCGAACGATTGCGAGGGCTGGGAAGTGAATCCTTAGCTTCTTTCGATGCAGAACGTGTGGAAAAGGTGAATATCGCGTTTCCGAGCCTCCTGGAGTGATTTATCGTTATATCGGACGATTGCGCGGCCTGGGAAGTGAATCCTTAGCTTCTTTCGATGCAGAACGTGTGGAAAAGGTGAATATCGCGTTTCCGAGCCTCCTAGAGTGATTTATCGTTATATCGAACGATTGCGAGGGCTGGGAAGTGAATCCTTAGCTTATTTCGATGCAGAACGTGTGGAAAAGGTGAATATCGCGTAACCGAGCCTCCTAGGGCGATTTATCGTTATATCGAACGATTGCGAGGGCTGGGAAGTGAATCCTTAGCTTCTTTCGATGCAGAACGTGTGGAAAAGGTGAATATCGCGTTTCCGAGCCTCCTGGAGTGATTTATCGTTATATCGGACGATTGCGCGGCCTGGGAAGTGAATCCTTAGCTTATTTCGATTCAGAACGTGTGGAAAAGGTGAATATCGTGTTTCCGAGCCTCCTAGAGTGATTTATCGTTATATCGAACGATTGCGAGGGCTGGGAAGTGAATCCTTAGCTTCTTTCGATGCAGAACGTGTGGAAAAGGTGAATATCGCGTTTCCGAGCCTCCTGGAGAGATTTATTGTTATATCGGACGATTGCGGGGCTGGGAAGTGAATCCTTAGCTTATTTCGATGCAGAACGTGTGGAAAAGGTGAATATCGCGATTCCGAATCTCCTAGAGTAATTTATCGTTATATCGAACGATTGCGAGGGCTGGGAAGTGAATCCTTAGCTTATTTCGATGCAGAACGTGTGGAAAAGGTGAATATCGCGTTTCCAAGCCTCCTAGAGCGATTTATCGTTATATCGAACGATTGCGAGGGCTGGGAAGTGATTCCTTAGCTTCTTTCGATGCAGAACGTGTGGAAAAGGTGAATATCGCGTTTCCGAGCCTCCTGGAGTGATTTATCGTTATATCGGACGATTGCGCGGCCTGGGAAGTGAATCCTTAGCTTATTTCGATGCAGAACGTGTGGAAAAGGTGAATATCGCGTTTCCGAGCCTCCTGGAGTGATTTATCGTTATATCGGACGATTGCGCGGCCTGGGAAGTGAATCCTTAGCTTATTTCGATGCAGAACGTGTGGAAAAGGTGAATATCGCGTAACCGAGCCTCCTAGAGCGATTTATTGTTATATCGGACGATTGCGCGGCCTGGGAAGTGAATCCTTAGCTTATTTCGATGCAGAACGTGTGGAAAAGGTGAATATCGCGTAACCGAGCCTCCTAGGGCGATTTATCGTTATATCGAACGATTGCGAGGGCTGGGAAGTGAATCCTTAGCTTCTTTCGATGCAAAACGTGTGGAGAAGGTGAATATCGCGTTTCCGAGCATCCTGGAGTGATTTATCGTTATATCGGACGATTGCGCGGCCTGGGATGTGAATCCTTAGCTTATTTCGATGCAGAACGTGTGGATAAGGTGAATATCGCGTTTCCGAGCCTCCTGGAGTGATTTATCGTTATGTCGGACGATTGCGTGGCCTGGGAAGTGAATCCTTAGCTTATTTCGATGCAGAACGCGTGCAAAAGGTGAATATCGCGTAACCGAGCCTCCTAGAGCGATTTATCGTTATATCGAACGATTGCGAGGGCTGGGAAGTGAATGCTTAGCTTCTTTCGATGCAGAACGTGTGGAAAAGGTGAATATCGCGTTTCCGAGCCTGCTGGAGTGATTTATTGATATACCGGACGATTGCGCGGCCTGGGAAGTGAATCCTTAGCTTATTTCGATGCAGAACGTGTGGAAAAGGTGAATATCGCGTTTCCGAGCCTCCTAGAGCGATTTATCGTTATATCGAACGATTGCGAGGGCTGGGAAGTGAATCCTTAGCTTCTTTCGATGCAGAACGTGTGGAAAAGGTGAATATCGCGTTTCCGAGCCCCCTGGAGTGATTTATCGTTATATCGGACGATTGCGCGGCCTGGGAAGTGAATCCTTAGCTTATTTCGATGCAGAACGTGTGGAAAAGGTGAATATCGTGTTTCCGAGCCTCCTAGAGTGATTTATCGTTATATCGAACGATTGCGAGGGCTGGGAAGTGAATCCTTAGCTTCTTTCGATGCAGAACGTGTGGAAAAGGTGAATATCGCGTTTCCGAGCCTCCTGGAGAGATTTATTGTTATATCGGACGATTGCGCGGCCTGGGAAGTGAATCCTTAGCTTATTTCGATGCAGAACGTGTGGAAAAGGTGAATATCGCGTAACCGAGCCTCCTAGGGCGATTTATCGTTATATCGAACGATTGCGAGGGCTGGGAAGTGAATCCTTAGCTTCTTTCGATGCAAAACGTGTGGAGAAGGTGAATATCGCGTTTCCGAGCATCCTGGAGTGATTTATCGTTATATCGGACGATTGCGCGGCCTGGGATGTGAATCCTTGGCTTATTTCGATGCAGAACGTGTGGAAAAGGAGAATATCGCGTTTCCGAGCCTCCTAGAGTGATTTATCGTTATATCGAACGATTGCGAGGGCTGGGAAGTGAATCCTTAGCTTATTTCGATGCAGAACGTGTGGAAAAGGAGAATATCGCGTTTCCGAGCCTCCTAGAGTGATTTATCGTTATATCGATCGATTGCGAGGGCTGGGAAGTGAATCCTTAACTTCTTTCGATGCAGAACGTGTGGAAAAGGTGAATATCGCGTTTCCGAGTCTCCTGGAGTGATTTATCGTTATATCGATCGATTGCGAGGGCCGGGATGTGAATCCTTAGCTTCTTTCGATGCAGAACGTATGGAAAAGGTGAATATCGCGTTTCCGAGCCTCCTAGAGTGATTCATCGTTATATCGAACGATTGCGAGGGCTGGGAAGTGAATCCTTAACTTCTTGCGATGCAGAACGTGTGGAAAAGGTGAATATCGCGTTTCCGAGTCTCCTGGAGTGATTTATCGTTATATCGATCGATTGCGAGGGCTGGGAAGTGAATCCTTAGCTTCTTTCGATGCAGAACGTGTGGAATTGGTGAATATCGCGTTTCCGAGCCTCCTAGAGTGATTTATCGTTATATCGAACGATTGCGAGGGCTGGGAAGTGAATCCTTAGCTTCTTTCGATGCAGTACGTGTGGAAAAGGTGAATATCGCGTTTCCGAGCTTCCTGGAGAGATTTATCGTTATATCGGACGATTGCGCGGCCTGGGAAGTGAATCCTTAGCTTATTTCGATGCAGAACGTGTGGAAAAGGTGAATATCGCGTAACCGAGCCTCCTAGGGCGATTTATCGTTATATCGAACGATTGCGAGGGCTGGGAAGTGAATCCTTAGCTTCTTTCGATGCAAAACGTGTGGAGAAGGTGAATATCGCGTTTCCGAGCATCCTGGAGTGATTTATCGTTATATCGGACGATTGCGCGGCCTGGGATGTGAATCCTTAGCTTATTTCGATGCAGAACGTGTGGATAAGGTGAATATCGCGTTTCCGAGCCTCCTGGAGTGATTTATCGTTATGTCGGACGATTGCGCGGCCTGGGAAGTGAATCCTTAGCTTATTTCGATGCAGAACGTGTGCAAAAGGTGAATATCGCGTAACCGAGCCTCCTAGAGCGATTTATCGTTATATCGAACGATTGCGAGGGCTGGGAAGTGAATCCTTAGCTTATTTCGATGCAGAACGTGTGGAAAAGGTGAATATCGCGTTTCCGAGTCTCCTGGAGTGATTTATCGTTATATCGGACGATTGCGCGGCCTGGGATGTGAATCCTTAGCTTATTTCGATGCAGAACGTGTGGATAAGGTGAATATCGCGTTTCCGAGCCTCCTAGAGCGATTTATCGTTATATCGAACGATTGCGAGGGCTGGGAAGTGAATCCTTAGCTTCTTTCGATGCAGAACGTGTGGAAAAGGTGAATATCGCGTTTCCGAGTCTCCTACAGTGATTTAACGTTATTTCGAACGATTGCGAGGGCTGGGAAGTGAATCCTTGGCTTATTTCGATGCAGAACGTGTGGAAAAGGAGAATATCGCGTTTCCGAGCCTCCTAGAGTGATTTATCGTTATATCGAACGATTGCGAGGGCTGGGAAGTGAATCCTTAGCTTATTTCGATGCAGAACGTGTGGAAAAGGAGAATATCGCGTTTCCGAGCCTCCTAGAGTGATTTATCGTTATATCGATCGATTGCGAGGGCTGGGAAGTGAATCCTTAACTTCTTTCGATGCAGAACGTGTGGAAAAGGTGAATATCGCGTTTCCGAGTCTCCTGGAGTGATTTATCGTTATATCGATCGATTGCGAGGGCCGGGATGTGAATCCTTAGCTTCTTTCGATGCAGAACGTATGGAAAAGGTGAATATCGCGTTTCCGAGCCTCCTAGAGTGATTCATCGTTATATCGAACGATTGCGAGGGCTGGGAAGTGAATCCTTAACTTCTTGCGATGCAGAACGTGTGGAAAAGGTGAATATCGCGTTTCCGAGTCTCCTGGAGTGATTTATCGTTATATCGATCGATTGCGAGGGCTGGGAAGTGAATCCTTAGCTTCTTTCGATGCAGAACGTGTGGAATTGGTGAATATCGCGTTTCCGAGCCTCCTAGAGTGATTTATCGTTATATCGAACGATTGCGAGGGCTGGGAAGTGAATCCTTAGCTTCTTTCGATGCAGTACGTGTGGAAAAGGTGAATATCGCGTTTCCGAGCTTCCTGGAGAGATTTATCGTTATATCGGACGATTGCGCGGCCTGGGAAGTGAATCCTTAGCTTATTTCGATGCAGAACGTGTGGAAAAGGTGAATATCGCGTAACCGAGCCTCCTAGGGCGATTTATCGTTATATCGAACGATTGCGAGGGCTGGGAAGTGAATCCTTAGCTTCTTTCGATGCAAAACGTGTGGAGAAGGTGAATATCGCGTTTCCGAGCATCCTGGAGTGATTTATCGTTATATCGGACGATTGCGCGGCCTGGGATGTGAATCCTTAGCTTATTTCGATGCAGAACGTGTGCAAAAGGTGAATATCGCGTAACCGAGCCTCCTAGAGCGATTTATCGTTATATCGAACGATTGCGAGGGCTGGGAAGTGAATCCTTAGCTTATTTCGATGCAGAACGTGTGGAAAAGGTGAATATCGCGTTTCCGAGTCTCCTGGAGTGATTTATCGTTATATCGGACGATTGCGCGGCCTGGGATGTGAATCCTTAGCTTATTTCGATGCAGAACGTGTGGATAAGGTGAATATCGCGTTTCCGAGCCTCCTAGAGCGATTTATCGTTATATCGAACGATTGCGAGGGCTGGGAAGTGAATCCTTAGCTTCTTTCGATGCAGAACGTGTGGAAAAGGTGAATATCGCGTTTCCGAGTCTCCTGGAGTGATTTATCGTTATATCGGACGATTGCGCGGCCTGGGATGTGAATCCTTAGCTTATTTCGATGCAGAACGTGTGGATAAGGTGAATATCGCGTTTCCGAGCCTCCTGGAGAGATTTATTGTTATATCGGACGATTGCGGGGCTGGGAAGTGAATCCTTAGCTTATTTCGATGCAGAACGTGTGGAAAAGGTGAATATCGCGTAACCGAGCCTCCTAGAGCGATTTATCGTTATATCGAACGATTGCGAGGGCTGGGAAGTGAATGCTTAGCTTCTTTCGATGCAGAACGTGTGGAAAAGGTGAATATCGCGTTTCCGAGCCTGCTGGAGTGATTTATTGATATACCGGACGATTGCGCGGCCTGGGAAGTGAATCCTTAGCTTATTTCGATGCAGAACGTGTGGAAAAGGTGAATATCGCGTTTCCGAGCCTCCTAGAGCGATTTATCGTTATATCGAACGATTGCGAGGGCTGGGAAGTGAATCCTTAGCTTCTTTCGATGCAGAACGTGTGGAAAAGGTGAATATCGCGTTTCCGAGCCCCCTGGAGTGATTTATCGTTATATCGGACGATTGCGCGGCCTGGGAAGTGAATCCTTAGCTTATTTCGATGCAGAACGTGTGGAAAAGGTGAATATCGTGTTTCCGAGCCTCCTAGAGTGATTTATCGTTATATCGAACGATTGCGAGGGCTGGGAAGTGAATCCTTAGCTTCTTTCGATGCAGAACGTGTGGAAAAGGTGAATATCGCGTTTCCGAGCCTCCTGGAGAGATTTATTGTTATATCGGACGATTGCGCGGCCTGGGAAGTGAATCCTTAGCTTATTTCGATGCAGAACGTGTGGAAAAGGTGAATATCGCGTAACCGAGCCTCCTAGGGCGATTTATCGTTATATCGAACGATTGCGAGGGCTGGGAAGTGAATCCTTAGCTTCTTTCGATGCAAAACGTGTGGAGAAGGTGAATATCGCGTTTCCGAGCATCCTGGAGTGATTTATCGTTATATCGGACGATTGCGCGGCCTGGGATGTGAATCCTTAGCTTATTTCGATGCAGAACGTGTGGATAAGGTGAATATCGCGTTTCCGAGCCTCCTGGAGTGATTTATCGTTATGTCGGACGATTGCGTGGCCTGGGAAGTGAATCCTTAGCTTATTTCGATGCAGAACGCGTGCAAAAGGTGAATATCGCGTAACCGAGCCTCCTAGAGCGATTTATCGTTATATCGAACGATTGCGAGGGCTGGGAAGTGAATGCTTAGCTTCTTTCGATGCAGAACGTGTGGAAAAGGTGAATATCGCGTTTCCGAGCCTGCTGGAGTGATTTATCGTTATATCGAACGATTGCGAGGGCTGGGAAGTGAATCCTTAGCTTATTTCGATGCAGAACGTGTGGAAAAGGAGAATATCGCGTTTCCGAGCCTCCTAGAGTGATTTATCGTTATATCGATCGATTGCGAGGGCTGGGAAGTGAATCCTTAACTTCTTTCGATGCAGAACGTTTGGAAAAGGTGAATATCGCGTTTCCGAGTCTCCTACAGTGATTTAACGTTATTTCGAACGATTGCGAGGGCTGGGAAGTGAATCCTTGGCTTATTTCGATGCAGAACGTGTGGAAAAGGAGAATATCGCGTTTCCGAGCCTCCTAGAGTGATTTATCGTTATATCGAACGATTGCGAGGGCTGGGAAGTGAATCCTTAGCTTATTTCGATGCAGAACGTGTGGAAAAGGAGAATATCGCGTTTCCGAGCCTCCTAGAGTGATTTATCGTTATATCGATCGATTGCGAGGGCTGGGAAGTGAATCCTTAACTTCTTTCGATGCAGAACGTGTGGAAAAGGTGAATATCGCGTTTCCGAGTCTCCTGGAGTGATTTATCGTTATATCGATCGATTGCGAGGGCCGGGATGTGAATCCTTAGCTTCTTTCGATGCAGAACGTATGGAAAAGGTGAATATCGCGTTTCCGAGCCTCCTAGAGTGATTCATCGTTATATCGAACGATTGCGAGGGCTGGGAAGTGAATCCTTAACTTCTTGCGATGCAGAACGTGTGGAAAAGGTGAATATCGCGTTTCCGAGTCTCCTGGAGTGATTTATCGTTATATCGATCGATTGCGAGGGCTGGGAAGTGAATCCTTAGCTTCTTTCGATGCAGAACGTGTGGAATTGGTGAATATCGCGTTTCCGAGCCTCCTAGAGTGATTTATCGTTATATCGAACCATTGCGAGGGCTGGGAAGTGAATCCTTAGCTTCTTTCGATGCAGTACGTGTGGAAAAGGTGAATATCGCGTTTCCGAGCTTCCTGGAGAGATTTATCGTTATATCGGACGATTGCGCGGCCTGGGAAGTGAATCCTTAGCTTATTTCGATGCAGAACGTGTGGAAAAGGTGAATATCGCGTAACCGAGCCTCCTAGGGCGATTTATCGTTATATCGAACGATTGCGAGGGCTGGGAAGTGAATCCTTAGCTTCTTTCGATGCAAAACGTGTGGAGAAGGTGAATATCGCGTTTCCGAGCATCCTGGAGTGATTTATCGTTATATCGGACGATTGCGCGGCCTGGGATGTGAATCCTTAGCTTATTTCGATGCAGAACGTGTGGATAAGGTGAATATCGCGTTTCCGAGCCTCCTGGAGTGATTTATCGTTATGTCGGACGATTGCGCGGCCTGGGAAGTGAATCCTTAGCTTATTTCGATGCAGAACGTGTGCAAAAGGTGAATATCGCGTAACCGAGCCTCCTAGAGCGATTTATCGTTATATCGAACGATTGCGAGGGCTGGGAAGTGAATCCTTAGCTTATTTCGATGCAGAACGTGTGGAAAAGGTGAATATCGCGTTTCCGAGTCTCCTGGAGTGATTTATCGTTATATCGGACGATTGCGCGGCCTGGGATGTGAATCCTTAGCTTATTTCGATGCAGAACGTGTGGATAAGGTGAATATCGCGTTTCCGAGCCTCCTAGAGCGATTTATCGTTATATCGAACGATTGCGAGGGCTGGGAAGTGAATCCTTAGCTTCTTTCGATGCAGAACGTGTGGAAAAGGTGAATATCGCGTTTCCGAGTCTCCTACAGTGATTTAACGTTATTTCGAACGATTGCGAGGGCTGGGAAGTGAATCCTTGGCTTATTTCGATGCAGAACGTGTGGAAAAGGAGAATATCGCGTTTCCGAGCCTCCTAGAGTGATTTATCGTTATATCGAACGATTGCGAGGGCTGGGAAGTGAATCCTTAGCTTATTTCGATGCAGAACGTGTGGAAAAGGAGAATATCGCGTTTCCGAGCCTCCTAGAGTGATTTATCGTTATATCGATCGATTGCGAGGGCTGGGAAGTGAATCCTTAACTTCTTTCGATGCAGAACGTGTGGAAAAGGTGAATATCGCGTTTCCGAGTCTCCTGGAGTGATTTATCGTTATATCGATCGATTGCGAGGGCCGGGATGTGAATCCTTAGCTTCTTTCGATGCAGAACGTATGGAAAAGGTGAATATCGCGTTTCCGAGCCTCCTAGAGTGATTCATCGTTATATCGAACGATTGCGAGGGCTGGGAAGTGAATCCTTAACTTCTTGCGATGCAGAACGTGTGGAAAAGGTGAATATCGCGTTTCCGAGTCTCCTGGAGTGATTTATCGTTATATCGATCGATTGCGAGGGCTGGGAAGTGAATCCTTAGCTTCTTTCGATGCAGAACGTGTGGAATTGGTGAATATCGCGTTTCCGAGCCTCCTAGAGTGATTTATCGTTATATCGAACGATTGCGAGGGCTGGGAAGTGAATCCTTAGCTTCTTTCGATGCAGTACGTGTGGAAAAGGTGAATATCGCGTTTCCGAGCTTCCTGGAGAGATTTATCGTTATATCGGACGATTGCGCGGCCTGGGAAGTGAATCCTTAGCTTATTTCGATGCAGAACGTGTGGAAAAGGTGAATATCGCGTAACCGAGCCTCCTAGGGCGATTTATCGTTATATCGAACGATTGCGAGGGCTGGGAAGTGAATCCTTAGCTTCTTTCGATGCAAAACGTGTGGAGAAGGTGAATATCGCGTTTCCGAGCATCCTGGAGTGATTTATCGTTATATCGGACGATTGCGCGGCCTGGGATGTGAATCCTTGGCTTATTTCGATGCAGAACGTGTGGAAAAGGAGAATATCGCGTTTCCGAGCCTCCTAGAGTGATTTATCGTTATATCGAACGATTGCGAGGGCTGGGAAGTGAATCCTTAGCTTATTTCGATGCAGAACGTGTGGAAAAGGAGAATATCGCGTTTCCGAGCCTCCTAGAGTGATTTATCGTTATATCGATCGATTGCGAGGGCTGGGAAGTGAATCCTTAACTTCTTTCGATGCAGAACGTGTGGAAAAGGTGAATATCGCGTTTCCGAGTCTCCTGGAGTGATTTATCGTTATATCGATCGATTGCGAGGGCCGGGATGTGAATCCTTAGCTTCTTTCGATGCAGAACGTATGGAAAAGGTGAATATCGCGTTTCCGAGCCTCCTAGAGTGATTCATCGTTATATCGAACGATTGCGAGGGCTGGGAAGTGAATCCTTAACTTCTTGCGATGCAGAACGTGTGGAAAAGGTGAATATCGCGTTTCCGAGTCTCCTGGAGTGATTTATCGTTATATCGATCGATTGCGAGGGCTGGGAAGTGAATCCTTAGCTTCTTTCGATGCAGAACGTGTGGAATTGGTGAATATCGCGTTTCCGAGCCTCCTAGAGTGATTTATCGTTATATCGAACGATTGCGAGGGCTGGGAAGTGAATCCTTAGCTTCTTTCGATGCAGTACGTGTGGAAAAGGTGAATATCGCGTTTCCGAGCTTCCTGGAGAGATTTATCGTTATATCGGACGATTGCGCGGCCTGGGAAGTGAATCCTTAGCTTATTTCGATGCAGAACGTGTGGAAAAGGTGAATATCGCGTAACCGAGCCTCCTAGGGCGATTTATCGTTATATCGAACGATTGCGAGGGCTGGGAAGTGAATCCTTAGCTTCTTTCGATGCAAAACGTGTGGAGAAGGTGAATATCGCGTTTCCGAGCATCCTGGAGTGATTTATCGTTATATCGGACGATTGCGCGGCCTGGGATGTGAATCCTTAGCTTATTTCGATGCAGAACGTGTGGATAAGGTGAATATCGCGTTTCCGAGCCTCCTGGAGTGATTTATCGTTATGTCGGACGATTGCGCGGCCTGGGAAGTGAATCCTTAGCTTATTTCGATGCAGAACGTGTGCAAAAGGTGAATATCGCGTAACCGAGCCTCCTAGAGCGATTTATCGTTATATCGAACGATTGCGAGGGCTGGGAAGTGAATCCTTAGCTTATTTCGATGCAGAACGTGTGGAAAAGGTGAATATCGCGTTTCCGAGTCTCCTGGAGTGATTTATCGTTATATCGGACGATTGCGCGGCCTGGGATGTGAATCCTTAGCTTATTTCGATGCAGAACGTGTGGATAAGGTGAATATCGCGTTTCCGAGCCTCCTAGAGCGATTTATCGTTATATCGAACGATTGCGAGGGCTGGGAAGTGAATCCTTAGCTTCTTTCGATGCAGAACGTGTGGAAAAGGTGAATATCGCGTTTCCGAGTCTCCTACAGTGATTTAACGTTATTTCGAACGATTGCGAGGGCTGGGAAGTGAATCCTTGGCTTATTTCGATGCAGAACGTGTGGAAAAGGAGAATATCGCGTTTCCGAGCCTCCTAGAGTGATTTATCGTTATATCGAACGATTGCGAGGGCTGGGAAGTGAATCCTTAGCTTATTTCGATGCAGAACGTGTGGAAAAGGAGAATATCGCGTTTCCGAGCCTCCTAGAGTGATTTATCGTTATATCGATCGATTGCGAGGGCTGGGAAGTGAATCCTTAACTTCTTTCGATGCAGAACGTGTGGAAAAGGTGAATATCGCGTTTCCGAGTCTCCTGGAGTGATTTATCGTTATATCGATCGATTGCGAGGGCCGGGATGTGAATCCTTAGCTTCTTTCGATGCAGAACGTATGGAAAAGGTGAATATCGCGTTTCCGAGCCTCCTAGAGTGATTCATCGTTATATCGAACGATTGCGAGGGCTGGGAAGTGAATCCTTAACTTCTTGCGATGCAGAACGTGTGGAAAAGGTGAATATCGCGTTTCCGAGTCTCCTGGAGTGATTTATCGTTATATCGATCGATTGCGAGGGCTGGGAAGTGAATCCTTAGCTTCTTTCGATGCAGAACGTGTGGAATTGGTGAATATCGCGTTTCCGAGCCTCCTAGAGTGATTTATCGTTATATCGAACGATTGCGAGGGCTGGGAAGTGAATCCTTAGCTTCTTTCGATGCAGTACGTGTGGAAAAGGTGAATATCGCGTTTCCGAGCTTCCTGGAGAGATTTATCGTTATATCGGACGATTGCGCGGCCTGGGAAGTGAATCCTTAGCTTATTTCGATGCAGAACGTGTGGAAAAGGTGAATATCGCGTAACCGAGCCTCCTAGGGCGATTTATCGTTATATCGAACGATTGCGAGGGCTGGGAAGTGAATCCTTAGCTTCTTTCGATGCAAAACGTGTGGAGAAGGTGAATATCGCGTTTCCGAGCATCCTGGAGTGATTTATCGTTATATCGGACGATTGCGCGGCCTGGGATGTGAATCCTTAGCTTATTTCGATGCAGAACGTGTGCAAAAGGTGAATATCGCGTAACCGAGCCTCCTAGAGCGATTTATCGTTATATCGAACGATTGCGAGGGCTGGGAAGTGAATCCTTAGCTTATTTCGATGCAGAACGTGTGGAAAAGGTGAATATCGCGTTTCCGAGTCTCCTGGAGTGATTTATCGTTATATCGGACGATTGCGCGGCCTGGGATGTGAATCCTTAGCTTATTTCGATGCAGAACGTGTGGATAAGGTGAATATCGCGTTTCCGAGCCTCCTAGAGCGATTTATCGTTATATCGAACGATTGCGAGGGCTGGGAAGTGAATCCTTAGCTTCTTTCGATGCAGAACGTGTGGAAAAGGTGAATATCGCGTTTCCGAGTCTCCTGGAGTGATTTATCGTTATATCGGACGATTGCGCGGCCTGGGATGTGAATCCTTAGCTTATTTCGATGCAGAACGTGTGGATAAGGTGAATATCGCGTTTCCGAGCCTCCTGGAGAGATTTATTGTTATATCGGACGATTGCGGGGCTGGGAAGTGAATCCTTAGCTTATTTCGATGCAGAACGTGTGGAAAAGGTGAATATCGCGTAACCGAGCCTCCTAGAGCGATTTATCGTTATATCGAACGATTGCGAGGGCTGGGAAGTGAATGCTTAGCTTCTTTCGATGCAGAACGTGTGGAAAAGGTGAATATCGCGTTTCCGAGCCTGCTGGAGTGATTTATTGATATACCGGACGATTGCGCGGCCTGGGAAGTGAATCCTTAGCTTATTTCGATGCAGAACGTGTGGAAAAGGTGAATATCGCGTTTCCGAGCCTCCTAGAGCGATTTATCGTTATATCGAACGATTGCGAGGGCTGGGAAGTGAATCCTTAGCTTCTTTCGATGCAGAACGTGTGGAAAAGGTGAATATCGCGTTTCCGAGCCCCCTGGAGTGATTTATCGTTATATCGGACGATTGCGCGGCCTGGGAAGTGAATCCTTAGCTTATTTCGATGCAGAACGTGTGGAAAAGGTGAATATCGTGTTTCCGAGCCTCCTAGAGTGATTTATCGTTATATCGAACGATTGCGAGGGCTGGGAAGTGAATCCTTAGCTTCTTTCGATGCAGAACGTGTGGAAAAGGTGAATATCGCGTTTCCGAGCCTCCTGGAGAGATTTATTGTTATATCGGACGATTGCGCGGCCTGGGAAGTGAATCCTTAGCTTATTTCGATGCAGAACGTGTGGAAAAGGTGAATATCGCGTAACCGAGCCTCCTAGGGCGATTTATCGTTATATCGAACGATTGCGAGGGCTGGGAAGTGAATCCTTAGCTTCTTTCGATGCAAAACGTGTGGAGAAGGTGAATATCGCGTTTCCGAGCATCCTGGAGTGATTTATCGTTATATCGGACGATTGCGCGGCCTGGGATGTGAATCCTTAGCTTATTTCGATGCAGAACGTGTGGATAAGGTGAATATCGCGTTTCCGAGCCTCCTGGAGTGATTTATCGTTATGTCGGACGATTGCGTGGCCTGGGAAGTGAATCCTTAGCTTATTTCGATGCAGAACGCGTGCAAAAGGTGAATATCGCGTAACCGAGCCTCCTAGAGCGATTTATCGTTATATCGAACGATTGCGAGGGCTGGGAAGTGAATGCTTAGCTTCTTTCGATGCAGAACGTGTGGAAAAGGTGAATATCGCGTTTCCGAGCCTGCTGGAGTGATTTATCGTTATATCGAACGATTGCGAGGGCTGGGAAGTGAATCCTTAGCTTATTTCGATGCAGAACGTGTGGAAAAGGAGAATATCGCGTTTCCGAGCCTCCTAGAGTGATTTATCGTTATATCGATCGATTGCGAGGGCTGGGAAGTGAATCCTTAACTTCTTTCGATGCAGAACGTTTGGAAAAGGTGAATATCGCGTTTCCGAGTCTCCTACAGTGATTTAACGTTATTTCGAACGATTGCGAGGGCTGGGAAGTGAATCCTTGGCTTATTTCGATGCAGAACGTGTGGAAAAGGAGAATATCGCGTTTCCGAGCCTCCTAGAGTGATTTATCGTTATATCGAACGATTGCGAGGGCTGGGAAGTGAATCCTTAGCTTATTTCGATGCAGAACGTGTGGAAAAGGAGAATATCGCGTTTCCGAGCCTCCTAGAGTGATTTATCGTTATATCGATCGATTGCGAGGGCTGGGAAGTGAATCCTTAACTTCTTTCGATGCAGAACGTGTGGAAAAGGTGAATATCGCGTTTCCGAGTCTCCTGGAGTGATTTATCGTTATATCGATCGATTGCGAGGGCCGGGATGTGAATCCTTAGCTTCTTTCGATGCAGAACGTATGGAAAAGGTGAATATCGCGTTTCCGAGCCTCCTAGAGTGATTCATCGTTATATCGAACGATTGCGAGGGCTGGGAAGTGAATCCTTAACTTCTTGCGATGCAGAACGTGTGGAAAAGGTGAATATCGCGTTTCCGAGTCTCCTGGAGTGATTTATCGTTATATCGATCGATTGCGAGGGCTGGGAAGTGAATCCTTAGCTTCTTTCGATGCAGAACGTGTGGAATTGGTGAATATCGCGTTTCCGAGCCTCCTAGAGTGATTTATCGTTATATCGAACGATTGCGAGGGCTGGGAAGTGAATCCTTAGCTTCTTTCGATGCAGTACGTGTGGAAAAGGTGAATATCGCGTTTCCGAGCTTCCTGGAGAGATTTATCGTTATATCGGACGATTGCGCGGCCTGGGAAGTGAATCCTTAGCTTATTTCGATGCAGAACGTGTGGAAAAGGTGAATATCGCGTAACCGAGCCTCCTAGGGCGATTTATCGTTATATCGAACGATTGCGAGGGCTGGGAAGTGAATCCTTAGCTTCTTTCGATGCAAAACGTGTGGAGAAGGTGAATATCGCGTTTCCGAGCATCCTGGAGTGATTTATCGTTATATCGGACGATTGCGCGGCCTGGGATGTGAATCCTTAGCTTATTTCGATGCAGAACGTGTGGATAAGGTGAATATCGCGTTTCCGAGCCTCCTGGAGTGATTTATCGTTATGTCGGACGATTGCGCGGCCTGGGAAGTGAATCCTTAGCTTATTTCGATGCAGAACGTGTGCAAAAGGTGAATATCGCGTAACCGAGCCTCCTAGAGCGATTTATCGTTATATCGAACGATTGCGAGGGCTGGGAAGTGAATCCTTAGCTTATTTCGATGCAGAACGTGTGGAAAAGGTGAATATCGCGTTTCCGAGTCTCCTGGAGTGATTTATCGTTATATCGGACGATTGCGCGGCCTGGGATGTGAATCCTTAGCTTATTTCGATGCAGAACGTGTGGATAAGGTGAATATCGCGTTTCCGAGCCTCCTAGAGCGATTTATCGTTATATCGAACGATTGCGAGGGCTGGGAAGTGAATCCTTAGCTTCTTTCGATGCAGAACGTGTGGAAAAGGTGAATATCGCGTTTCCGAGTCTCCTACAGTGATTTAACGTTATTTCGAACGATTGCGAGGGCTGGGAAGTGAATCCTTGGCTTATTTCGATGCAGAACGTGTGGAAAAGGAGAATATCGCGTTTCCGAGCCTCCTAGAGTGATTTATCGTTATATCGAACGATTGCGAGGGCTGGGAAGTGAATCCTTAGCTTATTTCGATGCAGAACGTGTGGAAAAGGAGAATATCGCGTTTCCGAGCCTCCTAGAGTGATTTATCGTTATATCGATCGATTGCGAGGGCTGGGAAGTGAATCCTTAACTTCTTTCGATGCAGAACGTGTGGAAAAGGTGAATATCGCGTTTCCGAGTCTCCTGGAGTGATTTATCGTTATATCGATCGATTGCGAGGGCCGGGATGTGAATCCTTAGCTTCTTTCGATGCAGAACGTATGGAAAAGGTGAATATCGCGTTTCCGAGCCTCCTAGAGTGATTCATCGTTATATCGAACGATTGCGAGGGCTGGGAAGTGAATCCTTAACTTCTTGCGATGCAGAACGTGTGGAAAAGGTGAATATCGCGTTTCCGAGTCTCCTGGAGTGATTTATCGTTATATCGATCGATTGCGAGGGCTGGGAAGTGAATCCTTAGCTTCTTTCGATGCAGAACGTGTGGAATTGGTGAATATCGCGTTTCCGAGCCTCCTAGAGTGATTTATCGTTATATCGAACGATTGCGAGGGCTGGGAAGTGAATCCTTAGCTTCTTTCGATGCAGTACGTGTGGAAAAGGTGAATATCGCGTTTCCGAGCTTCCTGGAGAGATTTATCGTTATATCGGACGATTGCGCGGCCTGGGAAGTGAATCCTTAGCTTATTTCGATGCAGAACGTGTGGAAAAGGTGAATATCGCGTAACCGAGCCTCCTAGGGCGATTTATCGTTATATCGAACGATTGCGAGGGCTGGGAAGTGAATCCTTAGCTTCTTTCGATGCAAAACGTGTGGAGAAGGTGAATATCGCGTTTCCGAGCATCCTGGAGTGATTTATCGTTATATCGGACGATTGCGCGGCCTGGGATGTGAATCCTTAGCTTATTTCGATGCAGAACGTGTGCAAAAGGTGAATATCGCGTAACCGAGCCTCCTAGAGCGATTTATCGTTATATCGAACGATTGCGAGGGCTGGGAAGTGAATCCTTAGCTTATTTCGATGCAGAACGTGTGGAAAAGGTGAATATCGCGTTTCCGAGTCTCCTGGAGTGATTTATCGTTATATCGGACGATTGCGCGGCCTGGGATGTGAATCCTTAGCTTATTTCGATGCAGAACGTGTGGATAAGGTGAATATCGCGTTTCCGAGCCTCCTAGAGCGATTTATCGTTATATCGAACGATTGCGAGGGCTGGGAAGTGAATCCTTAGCTTCTTTCGATGCAGAACGTGTGGAAAAGGTGAATATCGCGTTTCCGAGTCTCCTGGAGTGATTTATCGTTATATCGGACGATTGCGCGGCCTGGGATGTGAATCCTTAGCTTATTTCGATGCAGAACGTGTGGATAAGGTGAATATCGCGTTTCCGAGCCTCCTGGAGAGATTTATTGTTATATCGGACGATTGCGGGGCTGGGAAGTGAATCCTTAGCTTATTTCGATGCAGAACGTGTGGAAAAGGTGAATATCGCGTAACCGAGCCTCCTAGAGCGATTTATCGTTATATCGAACGATTGCGAGGGCTGGGAAGTGAATCCTTAGCTTCTTTCGATGCAGAACGTGTGGAAAAGGTGAATATCGCGATTCCGAATCTCCTAGAGTCATTTATCGTTATATCGAACGATTGCGAGGGCTGGGAAGTGAATCCTTAGCTTCTTTCGATGCAGAACGTGTGGATAAGGTGAATATCGCGTTTCCGAGCCTCCTAGAGCGATTTATCGTTATATCGAACGATTGCGAGGGCTGGGAAGTGAATCCTTAGCTTCTTTCGATGCAGAACGTTTGGAAAAGGTGAATATCGCGTTTCCGAGCCTCCTGGAGTGATTTATCGTTATATCGGACGATTGCGCGGCCTGGGAAGTGAATCCTTAGCTTATTTCGATGCAGAACGTGTGGAAAAGGTGAATATCGTGTTTCCGAGCCTCCTAGAGTGATTTATCGTTATATCGAACGATTGCGAGGGCTGGGAAGTGAATCCTTAGCTTCTTTCGATGCAGAACGTGTGGAAAAGGTGAATATCGCGTTTCCGAGCCTCCTGGAGTGATTTATCGTTATGTCGGACGATTGCGCGGCCTAGGAAGTGAATCCTTAGCTTATTTCGATGCAGAACGTGTGGAAAAGGTGAATATCGCGTAACCGAGCCTCCTAGAGCGATTTATCGTTATATCGAACGATTGCGAGGGCTGCGAAGTGAATCCTTAGCTTCTTTCAATGCAGAACGTGTGGAAAAGGTGAATATCGCGTTTCCGAGTCTCCTGGAGTGATTTATCGTTATATCGAACGATTGCGAGGGCTGGGAAGTGAATCCTTAGCTTCTTTCGATGCAGACCGTGTGAAAAAGGTGATTATCGCGTTTCCGAGCCTCCTGGAGAGATTTATTGTTATATCGGACGATTGCGGGGCTGGGAAGTGAATCCTTAGCTTATTTCGATGCAGAACGTGTGGAAAAGGTGAATATCGCGTAACCGAGCCTCCTAGAGCGATTTATCGTTATATCGAACGATTGCGAGGGCTGGGAAGTGAATCCTTAGCTTCTTTCGATGCAAAACGTGTGGAAAAGGTGAATATCGCGATTCCGAATCTCCTAGAGCGATTTATCGTTATATCGAACGATTGCGAGGGCTGGGAAGTGAATCCTTAGCTTCTTTCGATGCAGAACGTGTGAAAAAGGTGATTATCGCGTTTCCGAGCCTCCTGGAGAGATTTATTGTTATATCGGACGATTGCGGGGCTGGGAAGTGAATCCTTAGCTTATTTCGATGCAGAACGTGTGGAAAAGGTGAATATCGTGTTTCCGAGCCTCCTAGAGTGATTTATCGTTATATCGAACGATTGCGAGGGCTGGGAAGTGAATCCTTATCTTCTTTCGATGCAGAACGTGTGGAAAAGGTGAATATCGCGTTTCCGAGCCCCCTGGAGTGATTTATCGTTATATCGGACGATTGCGCGGCCTGGGAAGTGAATCCTTAGCTTATTTCGATGCAGAACGTGTGGAAAAGGTGAATATCGTGTTTCCGAGCCTCCTAGAGTGATTTATCGTTATATCGAACGATTGCGAGGGCTGGGAAGTGAATCCTTAGCTTCTTTCGATGCAGAACGTGTGGAAAAGGTGAATATCGCGTTTCCGAGCCTCCTGGAGAGATTTATTGTTATATCGGACGATTGCGCGGCCTGGGAAGTGAATCCTTAGCTTATTTCGATGCAGAACGTGTGGAAAAGGTGAATATCGCGTAACCGAGCCTCCTAGGGCGATTTATCGTTATATCGATCGATTGCGAGGGCTGGGAAGTGAATACTTAGCTTCTTTCGATGCAAAACGTGTGGAGAAGGTGAATATCGCGTTTCCGAGCATCCTGGAGTGATTTATCGTTATATCGGACGATTGCGCGGCCTGGGATGTGAATCCTTAGCTTATTTCGATGCAGAACGTGTGGATAAGGTGAATATCGCGTTTCCGAGCCTCCTGGAGTGATTTATCGTTATGTCGGACGATTGCGTGGCCTGGGAAGTGAATCCTTAGCTTATTTCGATGCAGAACGCGTGCAAAAGGTGAATATCGCGTAACCGAGCCTCCTAGAGCGATTTATCGTTATATCGAACGATTGCGAGGGCTGGGAAGTGAATGCTTAGCTTCTTTCGATGCAGAACGTGTGGAAAAGGTGAATATCGCGTTTCCGAGCCCCCTGGAGTGATTTATCGTTATATCGGACGATTGCGCGGCCTGGGAAGTGAATCCTTAGCTTCTTTCGATGCAAAACGTGTGGAAAAGGTGAATATCGCGATTCCGAATCTCCTAGAGCGATTTATCGTTATATCGAACGATTGCGAGGGCTGGGAAGTGAATCCTTAGCTTCTTTCGATGCAGAACGTGTGAAAAAGGTGATTATCGCGTTTCCGAGCCTCCTGGAGAGATTTATTGTTATATCGGACGATTGCGGGGCTGGGAAGTGAATCCTTAGCTTATTTCGATGCAGAACGTGTGGAAAAGGTGAATATCGCGTAACCGAGCCTCCTAGAGCGATTTATCGTTATATCGAACGATTGCGAGGGCTGGGAAGTGAATCCGTAGCTTCTTTCGATGCAGAACGTGTGAAAAAGGTGATTATCGCGTTTCCGAGCCTCCTGGAGAGATTTATTGTTATATCGGACGATTGCGGGGCTGGGACGTGAATCCTTAGCTTATTTCGATGCAGAACGTGTGGAAAAGGTGAATATCGTGTTTCCGAGCCTCCTAGAGTGATTTATCGTTATATCGAACGATTGCGAGGGCTGGGAAGTGAATCCTTATCTTCTTTCGATGCAGAACGTGTGGAAAAGGTGAATATCGTGTTTCCGAGCCTCCTAGAGTGATTTATCGTTATATCGAACGATTGCGAGGGCTGGGAAGTGAATCCTTAGCTTCTTTCGATGCAGAACGTGTGGAAAAGGTGAATATCGCGTTTCCGAGCCTCCTGGAGAGATTTATTGTTATATCGGACGATTGCGCGGCCTGGGAAGTGAATCCTTAGCTTATTTCGATGCAGAACGTGTGGAAAAGGTGAATATCGCGTAACCGAGCCTCCTAGGGCGATTTATCGTTATATCGATCGATTGCGAGGGCTGGGAAGTGAATACTTAGCTTCTTTCGATGCAAAACGTGTGGAGAAGGTGAATATCGCGTTTCCGAGCATCCTGGAGTGATTTATCGTTATATCGGACGATTGCGCGGCCTGGGATGTGAATCCTTAGCTTATTTCGATGCAGAACGTGTGGATAAGGTGAATATCGCGTTTCCGAGCCTCCTGGAGTGATTTATCGTTATGTCGGACGATTGCGTGGCCTGGGAAGTGAATCCTTAGCTTATTTCGATGCAGAACGCGTGCAAAAGGTGAATATCGCGTAACCGAGCCTCCTAGAGCGATTTATCGTTATATCGAACGATTGCGAGGGCTGGGAAGTGAATGCTTAGCTTCTTTCGATGCAGAACGTGTGGAAAAGGTGAATATCGCGTTTCCGAGCCCCCTGGAGTAATTTATCGTTATATCGGACGATTGCGCGGCCTGGGAAGTGAATCCTTAGCTTATTTCGATGCAGAACGTGTGGAAAAGGTGAATATCGTGTTTCCGAGCCTCCTAGAGTGATTTATCGTTATATCGAACGATTGCGAGGGCTGGGAAGTGAATCCTTAGCTTCTTTCGATGCAGAACGTGTGGAAAAGGTGAATATCGCGTTTCCGAGCCTCCTGGAGAGATTTATTGTTATATCGGACGATTGCGCGGCCTGGGAAGTGAATCCTTAGCTTATTTCGATGCAGAACGTGTGGAAAAGGTGAATATCGCGTAACCGAGCCTCCTAGGGCGATTTATCGTTATATCGAACGATTGCGAGGGCTGGGAAGTGAATCCTTAGCTTCTTTCGATGCAAAACGTGTGGAGAAGGTGAATATCGCGTTTCCGAGCATCCTGGAGTGATTTATCGTTATATCGGACGATTGCGCGGCCTGGGATGTGAATCCTTAGCTTATTTCGATGCAGAACGTGTGGATAAGGTGAATATCGCGTTTCCGAGCCTCCTGGAGTGATTTATCGTTATGTCGGACGATTGCGTGGCCTGGGAAGTGAATCCTTAGCTTATTTCGATGCAGAACGCGTGCAAAAGGTGAATATCGCGTAACCGAGCCTCCTAGAGCGATTTATCGTTATATCGAACGATTGCGAGGGCTGGGAAGTGAATGCTTAGCTTCTTTCGATGCAGAACGTGTGGAAAAGGTGAATATCGCGTTTCCGAGCCTGCTGGAGTGATTTATTGATATATCGGACGATTGCGCGGCCTGGGAAGTGAATCCTTAGCTTATTTCGATGCAGAACGTGTGGAAAAGGTGAATATCGCGTAACCGAGCCTCCTAGGGCGATTTATCGTTATATCGAACGATTGCGAGGGCTGGGAAGTGAATCCTTAGCTTCTTTCGATGCAAAACGTGTGGAGAAGGTGAATATCGCGTTTCCGAGCATCCTGGAGTGATTTATCGTTATATCGGACGATTGCGCGGCCTGGGATGTGAATCCTTAGCTTATTTCGATGCAGAACGTGTGGATAAGGTGAATATCGCGTTTCCGAGCCTCCTGGAGTGATTTATCGTTATGTCGGACGATTGCGTGGCCTGGGAAGTGAATCCTTAGCTTATTTCGATGCAGAACGCGTGCAAAAGGTGAATATCGCGTAAGCGAGCCTCCTAGAGCGATTTATCGTTATATCGAACGATTGCGAGGGCTGGGAAGTGAATGCTTAGCTTCTTTCGATGCAGAACGTGTGGAAAAGGTGAATATCGCGTTTCCGAGCCTGCTGGAGTGATTTATTGATATATCGGACGATTGCGCGGCCTGGGAAGTGAATCCTTAGCTTATTTCGATGCAGAACGTGTGGAAAAGGTGAATATCGCGTTTCCGAGCCTCCTAGAGCGATTTATCGTTATATCGAACGATTGCGAGGGCTGGGAAGTGAATCCTTAGCTTCTTTCGATGCAGAACGTGTGGAAAAGGTGAATATCGCGATTCCGAATCTCCTAGAGTAATTTATCGTTATATCGAACGATTGCGAGGGCTGGGAAGTGAATCCTTAGCTTATTTCGATGCAGAACGTGTGGAAAAGGTGAATATCGCGTTTGCAAACCTCCTAGAGCGATTTATCGTTATATCGAACGATTGCGAGGGCTGGGAAGTGAATCCTTAGCTTATTTCGATGCAGAACGTGTGCAAAAGGTGAATATCGCGTAACCGAGCCTCCTAGAGCGATTTATCGTTATATCGAACGATTGCGAGGGCTGGGAAGTGAATCCTTAGCTTATTTCGATGCAGAGCGTGTGGAAAAGGTGAATATCGCGTTTCCGAGTCTCCTGGAGTGATTTATCGTTATATCGGACGATTGCGCGGCCTGGGATGTGAATCCTTAGCTTATTTCGATGCAGAACGTGTGGATAAGGTGAATATCGCGTTTCCGAGCCTCCTAGAGCGATTTATCGTTATATCGAACGATTGCGAGGGCTGGGAAGTGAATCCTTACCTTCTTTCGATGCAGAACGTGTGGAAAAGGTGAATATCGCGTTTCCGAGCCTCCTGGAGTGATTTATCGTTATATCGGACGATTGCGCGGCCTGGGAAGTGAATCCTTAGCTTATTTCGATGCAGAACGTGTGGAAAAGGTGAATATCGCGTAACCGAGCCTCCTAGAGCGATTTATCGTTATATCGGACGATTGCGCGGCCTGGGATGTGAATCCTTAGCTTATTTCGATGCAGAACGTGTGGATAAGGTGAATATCGCGTTTCCGAGCCTCCTAGAGCGATTTATCGTTATATCGAACGATTGCGAGGGCTGGGAAGTGAATCCTTACCTTCTTTCGATGCAGAACGTGTGGAAAAGGTGAATATCGCGTTTCCGAGCCTCCTGGAGTGATTTATCGTTATATCGGACGATTGCGCGGCCTGGGAAGTGAATCCTTAGCTTATTTCGATGCAGAACGTGTGGAAAAGGTGAATATCGCGTAACCGAGCCTCCTAGAGCGATTTATCGTTATATCGAACGATTGCGAGGGCTGGGAAGTGAATCCTTAGCTTCTTTCGATGCAGAACGTGTGGAAAAGGTGAATATCGCGTTTCCGAGCCTCCTAGAGCGATTTATCGTTATATCGAACGATTGCGAGGGCTGGGAAGTGAATCCTTAGCTTCTTTCGATGCAGAACGTGTGGAAAAGGTGAATATCGCGTTTCCGAGCCTCCTGGAGTGATTTATCGTTATATCGGACGATTGCGCGGCCTGGGAAGTGAATCCTTAGCTTCTTTCGATGCAGAACGTGTGGAAAAGGTGAATATCGCGTTTCCGAGCCTCCTAGAGTGATTTATCGTTATATCGAACGATTGCGAGGGCTGGGAAGTGAATCCTTAGCTTATTTCGATGCAGAACGTGTGGAAAAGGTGAATATCGCGTAACCGAGCCTCCTAGGGCGATTTATCGTTATATCGAACGATTGCGAGGGCTGGGAAGTGAATCCTTAGCTTCTTTCAATGCAGAACGTGTGGAAAAGGTGAATATCGCGTTTCCGAGTCTCCTGGAGTGATTTATCGTTATATCGAACGATTGCGAGGGCTGGGAAGTGAATCCTTAGCTTCTTTCGATGCAGAACGTGTGAAAAAGGTGAATATCGCGTTTCCGAGCCTCCTGGAGAGATTTATTGTTATATCGGACGATTGCGGGGCTGGGAAGTGAATCCTTAGCTTATTTCGATGCAGAACGTGTGGAAAAGGTGAATATCGCGTAACCGAGCCTCCTAGAGCGATTTATCGTTATATCGAACGATTGCGAGGGCTGGGAAGTGAATCCTTAGCTTCTTTCGATGCAGAACGTGTGGAAAAGGTGAATATCGCGATTCCGAATCTCCTAGAGTCATTTATCGTTATATCGAACGATTGCGAGGGCTGGGAAGTGAATCCTTAGCTTCTTTCGATGCAGAACGTGTGGATAAGGTGAATATCGCGTTTCCGAGCCTCCTAGAGCGATTTATCGTTATATCGAACGATTGCGAGGGCTGGGAAGTGAATCCTTAGCTTCTTTCGATGCAGAACGTGTGGAAAAGGTGAATATCGCGTTTCCGAGCCTCCTGGAGTGATTTATCGTTATATCGGACGATTGCGCGGCCTGGGAAGTGAATCCTTAGCTTATTTCGATGCAGAACGTGTGGAAAAGGTGAATATCGTGTTTCCGAGCCTCCTAGAGTGATTTATCGTTATATCGAACGATTGCGAGGGCTGGGAAGTGAATCCTTAGCTTCTTTCGATGCAGAACGTGTGGAAAAGGTGAATATCGCGTTTCCGAGTCTCCTGGAGTGATTTATCGTTATATCGAACGATTGCGAGGGCTGGGAAGTGAATCCTTAGCTTCTTTCGATGCAGAACGTGTGAAAAAGGTGAATATCGCGTTTCCGAGCCTCCTGGAGAGATTTATTGTTATATCGGACGATTGCGGGGCTGGGAAGTGAATCCTTAGCTTATTTCGATGCAGAACGTGTGGAAAAGGTGAATATCGCGTAACCGAGCCTCCTAGAGCGATTTATCGTTATATCGAACGATTGCGAGGGCTGGGAAGTGAATCCTTAGCTTCTTTCGATGCAGAACGTGTGGAAAAGGTGAATATCGCGATTCCGAATCTCCTAGAGTAATTTATCGTTATATCGAACGATTGCGAGGGCTGGGACGTGAATCCTTAGCTTATTTCGATGCAGAACGTGTGGAAAAGGTGAATATCGCGTTTCCGAGTCTCCTGGAGTGATTTATCGTTATATCGAACGATTGCGAGGGCTGGGAAGTGAATCCTTAGCTTCTTTCGATGCAGAACGTGTGGAAAAGGTGAATATCGCGTAACCGAGCCTCCTAGGGCGATTTATCGTTATATCGAACGATTGCGAGGGCTGGGAAGTGAATCCTTAGCTTCTTTCGATGCAAAACGTGTGGAGAAGGTGAATATCGCGTTTCCGAGCATCCTGGAGTGATTTATCGTTATATCGGACGATTGCGCGGCCTGGGATGTGAATCCTTAGCTTATTTCGATGCAGAACGTGTGGATAAGGTGAATATCGCGTTTCCGAGCCTCCTGGAGTGATTTATCGTTATGTCGGACGATTGCGTGGCCTGGGAAGTGAATCCTTAGCTTATTTCGATGCAGAACGCGTGCAAAAGGTGAATATCGCGTAAGCGAGCCTCCTAGAGCGATTTATCGTTATATCGAACGATTGCGAGGGCTGGGAAGTGAATGCTTAGCTTCTTTCGATGCAGAACGTGTGGAAAAGGTGAATATCGCGTTTCCGAGCCTGCTGGAGTGATTTATTGATATATCGGACGATTGCGCGGCCTGGGAAGTGAATCCTTAGCTTATTTCGATGCAGAACGTGTGGAAAAGGTGAATATCGCGTTTCCGAGCCTCCTAGAGCGATTTATCGTTATATCGAACGATTGCGAGGGCTGGGAAGTGAATCCTTAGCTTCTTTCGATGCAGAACGTGTGGAAAAGGTGAATATCGCGATTCCGAATCTCCTAGAGTAATTTATCGTTATATCGAACGATTGCGAGGGCTGGGAAGTGAATCCTTAGCTTATTTCGATGCAGAACGTGTGGAAAAGGTGAATATCGCGTTTGCAAACCTCCTAGAGCGATTTATCGTTATATCGAACGATTGCGAGGGCTGGGAAGTGAATCCTTAGCTTATTTCGATGCAGAACGTGTGCAAAAGGTGAATATCGCGTAACCGAGCCTCCTAGAGCGATTTATCGTTATATCGAACGATTGCGAGGGCTGGGAAGTGAATCCTTAGCTTATTTCGATGCAGAGCGTGTGGAAAAGGTGAATATCGCGTTTCCGAGTCTCCTGGAGTGATTTATCGTTATATCGGACGATTGCGCGGCCTGGGATGTGAATCCTTAGCTTATTTCGATGCAGAACGTGTGGATAAGGTGAATATCGCGTTTCCGAGCCTCCTAGAGCGATTTATCGTTATATCGAACGATTGCGAGGGCTGGGAAGTGAATCCTTACCTTCTTTCGATGCAGAACGTGTGAAAAAGGTGAATATCGCGTTTCCGAGCCTCCTGGAGTGATTTATCGTTATATCGGACGATTGCGCGGCCTGGGAAGTGAATCCTTAGCTTATTTCGATGCAGAACGTGTGGAAAAGGTGAATATCGTGTTTCCGAGCCTCCTAGAGTGATTTATCGTTATATCGAACGATTGCGAGGGCTGGGAAGTGAATCCTTAGCTTCTTTCGATGCAGAACGTGTGGAAAAGGTGAATATCGCGTTTCCGAGCCTCCTGGAGTGATTTATCGTATATCGGACGATTGCGCGGCCTGGGAAGTGAATCCTTAGCTTATTTCGATGCAGAACGTGTGGAAAAGGTGAATATCGCGCAACCGAGCCTCCTAGAGCGATTTATCGTTATATCGAACGATTGCGAGGGCTGGGAAGTGAATCCTTAGCTTCTTTCAATGCAGAACGTGTGGAAAAGGTGAATATCGCGTTTCCGAGTCTCCTGGAGTGATTTATCGTTATATCGAACGATTGCGAGGGCTGGGAAGTGAATCCTTAGCTTCTTTCGATGCAGAACGTGTGAAAAAGGTGAATATCGCGTTTCCGAGCCTCCTGGAGAGATTTATTGTTATATCGGACGATTGCGGGGCTGGGAAGTGAATCCTTAGCTTATTTCGATGCAGAACGTGTGGAAAAGGTGAATATCGCGTAACCGAGCCTCCTAGAGCGATTTATCGTTATATCGAACGATTGCGAGGGCTGGGAAGTGAATCCTTAGCTTCTTTCGATGCAGAACGTGTGGAAAAGGTGAATATCGCGATTCCGAATCTCCTAGAGTAATTTATCGTTATATCGAACGATTGCGAGGGCTGGGACGTGAATCCTTAGCTTATTTCGATGCAGAACGTGTGGAAAAGGTGAATATCGCGTTTCCGAGTCTCCTGGAGTGATTTATCGTTATATCGAACGATTGCGAGGGCTGGGAAGTGAATCCTTAGCTTCTTTCGATGCAGAACGTGTGGAAAAGGTGAATATCGCGATTCCGAATCTCCTAGAGTAATTTATCGTTATATCGAACGATTGCGAGGTCTGGGAAGTGAATCCTTAGCTTCTTTCGATGCAGAACGTGTGGAAAAGGTGAATATCGCGATTCCGAATCTCCTAGAGTAATTTATCGTTATATCGAACGATTGCGAGGGCTGGGAAGTGAATCCTTAGCTTCTTTCGATGCAGAACGTGTGGATAAGGTGAATATCGCGTTTCCGAGCCTCCTAGAGCGATTTATCGTTATATCGAACGATTGCGAGGGCTGGGAAGTGAATCCTTAGCTTCTTTCGATGCAGAACGTGTGGAAAAGGTGAATATCGCGTTTCCGAGCCTCCTGGAGTGATTTATCGTTATATCGGACGATTGCGCGGCCTGGGAAGTGAATCCTTAGCTTATTTCGATGCAGAACGTGTGGAAAAGGTGAATATCGTGTTTCCGAGCCTCCTAGAGTGATTTATCGTTATATCGAACGATTGCGAGGGCTGGGAAGTGAATCCTTAGCTTCTTTCGATGCAGAACGTGTGGAAAAGGTGAATATCGCGTTTCCGAGCCTCCTGGAGTGATTTATCGTTATGTCGGACGATTGCGTGGCCTGGGAAGTGAATCCTTAGCTTATTTCGATGCAGAACGCGTGCAAAAGGTGAATATCGCGTAACCGAGCCTCCTAGAGCGATTTATCTTTATATCGAACGATTGCGAGGGCTGGGAAGTGAATGCTTAGCTTCTTTCGATGCAGAACGTGTGGAAAAGGTGAATATCGCGTTTCCGAGCCCCCTGGAGTGATTTATCGTTATATCGGACGATTGCGCGGCCTGGGAAGTGAATCCTTAGCTTATTTCGATGCAGAACGTGTGGAAAAGGTGAATATCGTGTTTCCGAGCCTCCTAGAGTGATTTATCGTTATATCGAACGATTGCGAGGGCTGGGAAGTGAATCCTTAGCTTCTTTCGATGCAGAACGTGTGGAAAAGGTGAATATCGCGTTTCCGAGCCTCCTGGAGAGATTTATTGTTATATCGGACGATTGCGCGGCCTGGGAAGTGAATCCTTAGCTTATTTCGATGCAGAACGTGTGGAAAAGGTGAATATCGCGTAACCGAGCCTCCTAGGGCGATTTATCGTTATATCGAACGATTGCGAGGGCTGGGAAGTGAATCCTTAGCTTCTTTCGATGCCAAACGTGTGGAGAAGGTGAATATCGCGTTTCCGAGCATCCTGGAGTGATTTATCGTTATATCGGACGATTGCGCGGCCTGGAATGTGAATCCTTAGCTTATTTCGATGCAGAACGTGTGGATAAGGTGAATATCGCGTTTCCGAGCCTCCTGGAGTGATTTATCGTTATGTCGGACGATTGCGTGGCCTGGGAAGTGAATCCTTAGCTTATTTCGATGCAGAACGCGTGCAAAAGGTGAATATCGCGTAACCGAGCCTCCTAGAGCGATTTATCGTTATATCGAACGATTGCGAGGGCTGGGAAGTGAATGCTTAGCTTCTTTCGATGCAGAACGTGTGGAAAAGGTGAATATCGCGTTTCCGAGCCTGCTGGAGTGATTTATTGATATATCGGACGATTGCGCGGCCTGGGAAGTGAATCCTTAGCTTATTTCGATGCAGAACGTGTGGAAAAGGTGAATATCGCGTTTCCGAGCCTCCTAGAGCGATTTATCGTTATATCGAACGATTGCGAGGGCTGGGAAGTGAATCCTTAGCTTCTTTCGATGCAGAACGTGTGGAAAAGGTGAATATCGCGATTCCGAATCTCCTAGAGTAATTTATCGTTATATCGAACGATTGCGAGGGCTGGGAAGTGAATCCTTAGCTTATTTCGATGCAGAACGTGTGGAAAAGGTGAATATCGCGTTTGCAAACCTCCTAGAGCGATTTATCGTTATATCGAACGATTGCGAGGGCTGGGAAGTGAATCCTTAGCTTATTTCGATGCAGAACGTGTGCAAAAGGTGAATATCGCGTAACCGAGCCTCCTAGAGCGATTTATCGTTATATCGAACGATTGCGAGGGCTGGGAAGTGAATCCTTAGCTTATTTCGATGCAGAACGTGTGGAAAAGGTGAATATCGCGTTTCCGAGCCCCCTGGAGTGATTTATCGTTATATCGGACGATTGCGCGGCCTGGGAAGTGAATCCTTAGCTTATTTCGATGCAGAACGTGTGGAAAAGGTGAATATCGTGTTTCCGAGCCTCCTAGAGTGATTTATCGTTATATCGAACGATTGCGAGGGCTGGGAAGTGAATCCTTAGCTTCTTTCGATGCAGAACGTGTGGAAAAGGTGAATATCGCGTTTCCGAGCCTCCTGGAGAGATTTATTGTTATATCGGACGATTGCGCGGCCTGGGAAGTGAATCCTTAGCTTATTTCGATGCAGAACGTGTGGAAAAGGTGAATATCGCGTAACCGAGCCTCCTAGGGCGATTTATCGTTATATCGAACGATTGCGAGGGCTGGGAAGTGAATCCTTAGCTTCTTTCGATGCCAAACGTGTGGAGAAGGTGAATATCGCGTTTCCGAGCATCCTGGAGTGATTTATCGTTATATCGGACGATTGCGCGGCCTGGAATGTGAATCCTTAGCTTATTTCGATGCAGAACGTGTGGATAAGGTGAATATCGCGTTTCCGAGCCTCCTGGAGTGATTTATCGTTATGTCGGACGATTGCGTGGCCTGGGAAGTGAATCCTTAGCTTATTTCGATGCAGAACGCGTGCAAAAGGTGAATATCGCGTAACCGAGCCTCCTAGAGCGATTTATCGTTATATCGAACGATTGCGAGGGCTGGGAAGTGAATGCTTAGCTTCTTTCGATGCAGAACGTGTGGAAAAGGTGAATATCGCGTTTCCGAGCCTGCTGGAGTGATTTATTGATATATCGGACGATTGCGCGGCCTGGGAAGTGAATCCTTAGCTTATTTCGATGCAGAACGTGTGGAAAAGGTGAATATCGCGTTTCCGAGCCTCCTAGAGCGATTTATCGTTATATCGAACGATTGCGAGGGCTGGGAAGTGAATCCTTAGCTTCTTTCGATGCAGAACGTGTGGAAAAGGTGAATATCGCGATTCCGAATCTCCTAGAGTAATTTATCGTTATATCGAACGATTGCGAGGGCTGGGAAGTGAATCCTTAGCTTATTTCGATGCAGAACGTGTGGAAAAGGTGAATATCGCGTTTGCAAACCTCCTAGAGCGATTTATCGTTATATCGAACGATTGCGAGGGCTGGGAAGTGAATCCTTAGCTTATTTCGATGCAGAACGTGTGCAAAAGGTGAATATCGCGTAACCGAGCCTCCTAGAGCGATTTATCGTTATATCGAACGATTGCGAGGGCTGGGAAGTGAATCCTTAGCTTATTTCGATGCAGAGCGTGTGGAAAAGGTGAATATCGCGTTTCCGAGTCTCCTGGAGTGATTTATCGTTATATCGGACGATTGCGCGGCCTGGGATGTGAATCCTTAGCTTATTTCGATGCAGAACGTGTGGATAAGGTGAATATCGCGTTTCCGAGCCTCCTAGAGCGATTTATCGTTATATCGAACGATTGCGAGGGCTGGGAAGTGAATCCTTACCTTCTTTCGATGCAGAACGTGTGGAAAAGGTGAATATCGCGTTTCCGAGCCTCCTGGAGTGATTTATCGTTATATCGGACGATTGCGCGGCCTGGGAAGTGAATCCTTAGCTTATTTCGATGCAGAACGTGTGGAAAAGGTTAATATCGCGTTTCCGAGTCTCCTGGAGTGATTTATCGTTATATCGAACGATTGCGAGGGCTGGGAAGTGAATCCTTAGCTTCTTTCGATGCAGAACGTGTGGAAAAGGTGAATATCGCGATTCCGAATCTCCTAGAGTAATTTATCGTTATATCGAACGATTGCGAGGTCTGGGAAGTGAATCCTTAGCTTCTTTCGATGCAGAACGTGTGGAAAAGGTGAATATCGCGATTCCGAATCTCCTAGAGTAATTTATCGTTATATCGAACGATTGCGAGGGCTGGGAAGTGAATCCTTAGCTTCTTTCGATGCAGAACGTGTGGATAAGGTGAATATCGCGTTTCCGAGCCTCCTAGAGCGATTTATCGTTATATCGAACGATTGCGAGGGCTGGGAAGTGAATCCTTAGCTTCTTTCGATGCAGAACGTGTGGAAAAGGTGAATATCGCGTTTCCGAGCCTCCTGGAGTGATTTATCGTTATATCGGACGATTGCGCGGCCTGGGAAGTGAATCCTTAGCTTATTTCGATGCAGAACGTGTGGAAAAGGTGAATATCGTGTTTCCGAGCCTCCTAGAGTGATTTATCGTTATATCGAACGATTGCGAGGGCTGGGAAGTGAATCCTTAGCTTCTTTCGATGCAGAACGTGTGGAAAAGGTGAATATCGCGTTTCCGAGCCTCCTGGAGTGATTTATCGTTATGTCGGACGATTGCGTGGCCTGGGAAGTGAATCCTTAGCTTATTTCGATGCAGAACGCGTGCAAAAGGTGAATATCGCGTAACCGAGCCTCCTAGAGCGATTTATCTTTATATCGAACGATTGCGAGGGCTGGGAAGTGAATGCTTAGCTTCTTTCGATGCAGAACGTGTGGAAAAGGTGAATATCGCGTTTCCGAGCCCCCTGGAGTGATTTATCGTTATATCGGACGATTGCGCGGCCTGGGAAGTGAATCCTTAGCTTATTTCGATGCAGAACGTGTGGAAAAGGTGAATATCGTGTTTCCGAGCCTCCTAGAGTGATTTATCGTTATATCGAACGATTGCGAGGGCTGGGAAGTGAATCCTTAGCTTCTTTCGATGCAGAACGTGTGGAAAAGGTGAATATCGCGTTTCCGAGCCTCCTGGAGAGATTTATTGTTATATCGGACGATTGCGCGGCCTGGGAAGTGAATCCTTAGCTTATTTCGATGCAGAACGTGTGGAAAAGGTGAATATCGCGTAACCGAGCCTCCTAGGGCGATTTATCGTTATATCGAACGATTGCGAGGGCTGGGAAGTGAATCCTTAGCTTCTTTCGATGCCAAACGTGTGGAGAAGGTGAATATCGCGTTTCCGAGCATCCTGGAGTGATTTATCGTTATATCGGACGATTGCGCGGCCTGGAATGTGAATCCTTAGCTTATTTCGATGCAGAACGTGTGGATAAGGTGAATATCGCGTTTCCGAGCCTCCTGGAGTGATTTATCGTTATGTCGGACGATTGCGTGGCCTGGGAAGTGAATCCTTAGCTTATTTCGATGCAGAACGCGTGCAAAAGGTGAATATCGCGTAACCGAGCCTCCTAGAGCGATTTATCGTTATATCGAACGATTGCGAGGGCTGGGAAGTGAATGCTTAGCTTCTTTCGATGCAGAACGTGTGGAAAAGGTGAATATCGCGTTTCCGAGCCTGCTGGAGTGATTTATTGATATATCGGACGATTGCGCGGCCTGGGAAGTGAATCCTTAGCTTATTTCGATGCAGAACGTGTGGAAAAGGTGAATATCGCGTTTCCGAGCCTCCTAGAGCGATTTATCGTTATATCGAACGATTGCGAGGGCTGGGAAGTGAATCCTTAGCTTCTTTCGATGCAGAACGTGTGGAAAAGGTGAATATCGCGATTCCGAATCTCCTAGAGTAATTTATCGTTATATCGAACGATTGCGAGGGCTGGGAAGTGAATCCTTAGCTTATTTCGATGCAGAACGTGTGGAAAAGGTGAATATCGCGTTTGCAAACCTCCTAGAGCGATTTATCGTTATATCGAACGATTGCGAGGGCTGGGAAGTGAATCCTTAGCTTATTTCGATGCAGAACGTGTGCAAAAGGTGAATATCGCGTAACCGAGCCTCCTAGAGCGATTTATCGTTATATCGAACGATTGCGAGGGCTGGGAAGTGAATCCTTAGCTTATTTCGATGCAGAGCGTGTGGAAAAGGTGAATATCGCGTTTCCGAGTCTCCTGGAGTGATTTATCGTTATATCGGACGATTGCGCGGCCTGGGATTCGAATCCTTAGCTTATTTCGATGCAGAACGTGTGGATAAGGTGAATATCGCGTTTCCGAGCCTCCTAGAGCGATTTATCGTTATATCGAACGATTGCGAGGGCTGGGAAGTGAATCCTTACCTTCTTTCGATGCAGAACGTGTGGAAAAGGTGAATATCGCGTTTCCGAGCCTCCTGGAGTGATTTATCGTTATATCGGACGATTGCGCGGCCTGGGAAGTGAATCCTTAGCTTATTTCGATGCAGAACGTGTGGAAAAGGTTAATATCGCGTTTCCGAGTCTCCTGGAGTGATTTATCGTTATATCGAACGATTGCGAGGGCTGGGAAGTGAATCCTTAGCTTCTTTCGATGCAGAACGTGTGGAAAAGGTGAATATCGCGATTCCGAATCTCCTAGAGTAATTTATCGTTATATCGAACGATTGCGAGGTCTGGGAAGTGAATCCTTAGCTTCTTTCGATGCAGAACGTGTGGAAAAGGTGAATATCGCGATTCCGAATCTCCTAGAGTAATTTATCGTTATATCGAACGATTGCGAGGGCTGGGAAGTGAATCCTTAGCTTCTTTCGATGCAGAACGTGTGGATAAGGTGAATATCGCGTTTCCGAGCCTCCTAGAGCGATTTATCGTTATATCGAACGATTGCGAGGGCTGGGAAGTGAATCCTTAGCTTCTTTCGATGCAGAACGTGTGGAAAAGGTGAATATCGCGTTTCCGAGCCTCCTGGAGTGATTTATCGTTATATCGGACGATTGCGCGGCCTGGGAAGTGAATCCTTAGCTTATTTCGATGCAGAACGTGTGGAAAAGGTGAATATCGTGTTTCCGAGCCTCCTAGAGTGATTTATCGTTATATCGAACGATTGCGAGGGCTGGGAAGTGAATCCTTAGCTTCTTTCGATGCAGAACGTGTGGAAAAGGTGAATATCGCGTTTCCGAGCCTCCTGGAGTGATTTATCTTTATGTCGGACGATTGCGTGGCCTGGGAAGTGAATCCTTAGCTTATTTCGATGCAGAACGCGTGCAAAAGGTGAATATCGCGTAACCGAGCCTCCTAGAGCGATTTATCTTTATATCGAACGATTGCGAGGGCTGGGAAGTGAATGCTTAGCTTCTTTCGATGCAGAACGTGTGGAAAAGGTGAATATCGCGTTTCCGAGCCCCCTGGAGTGATTTATCGTTATATCGGACGATTGCGCGGCCTGGGAAGTGAATCCTTAGCTTATTTCGATGCAGAACGTGTGGAAAAGGTGAATATCGTGTTTCCGAGCCTCCTAGAGTGATTTATCGTTATATCGAACGATTGCGAGGGCTGGGAAGTGAATCCTTAGCTTCTTTCAATGCAGAACGTGTGGAAAAGGTGAATATCGCGTTTCCGAGTCTCCTGGAGTGATTTATCGTTATATCGAACGATTGCGAGGGCTGGGAAGTGAATCCTTAGCTTCTTTCGATGCAGAACGTGTGGAAAAGGTGAATATCGCGTTTCCGAGTCTCCTGGAGTGATTTATCGTTATATCGGACGATTGCGCGGCCTGGGATGTGAATCCTTAGCTTATTTCGATGCAGAACGTGTGGATAAGGTGAATATCGCGTTTCCGAGCCTCCTAGAGCGATTTATCGTTATATCGAACGATTGCGAGGGCTGGGAAGTGAATCCTTAGCTTCTTTCGATGCAGAACGTGTGGAAAAGGTGAATATCGCGTTTCCGAGTCTCCTGGAGTGATTTATCGTTATATCGGACGATTGCGCGGCCTGGGATGTGAATCCTTAGCTTATTTCGATGCAGAACGTGTGGATAAGGTGAATATCGCGTTTCCGAGCCTCCTAGGGCGATTTATCGTTATATCGAACGATTGCGAGGGCTGGGAAGTGAATCCTTACCTTCTTTCGATGCAGAACGTGAGGAAAAGGTGAATATCGCGTTTCCGAGCCTCCTGGAGTGATTTATCGTTATATCGGACGATTGCGCGGCCTGGGAAGTGAATCCTTAGCTTATTTCGATGCAGAACGTGTGGAAAAGGTGAATATCGCGTAACCGAGCCTCCTAGAGCGATTTATCGTTATATCGAACGATTGCGAGGGCTGGGAAGTGAATCCTTAGCTTCTTTCGATGCAGAACGTGTGGCAAAGGTGAATATCGCGTTTCCGAGCCTCCTGGAGTGATTTATCGGTATATCGAACGATTGCGAGGGCTGGGAAGTGAATCCTTAGCTTCTTTCGATGCAGAACGTGTGGAAAAGGTGAATATCGCGTTTCCGAGCCTCCTGGAGTGTTTTATCGCTATATCGAACGATTGCGAGGGCTGGGAAGTGAATCCTTATCTTATTTCGATGCAGAACGTGTGGAAAAGGTGAATATCGCGTTTCCGAGCCTCCTAGAGCGATTTATCGTTATATCGAACGATTGCGAGGGCTGGGAAGTGAATCCTTAGCTTCTTTCGATGCAGAACGTGTGGAAAAGGTGAATATCGCGTTTCCGAGCCTCCTGGAGTGATTTATCGTTATATCGGACGATTGCGCGGCCTGGGAAGTGAATCCTTAGCTTCTTTCGATGCAGAACGTGTGGAAAAGGTGAATATCGCGTTTCCGAGCCTCCTAGAGTGATTTATCGTTATATCGAACGATTGCGAGGGCTGGGAAGTGAATCCTTAGCTTATTTCGATGCAGAACGTGTGGAAAAGGTGAATATCGCGTAACCGAGCCTCCTAGGGCGATTTATCGTTATATCGAACGATTGCGAGGGCTGGGAAGTGAATCCTTAGCTTCTTTCGATGCAGAACGTGTGGAAAAGGTGAATATCGCGTTTCCGAGCCTCCTGGAGTGATTTATCGTTATATCGGACGATTGCGCGGCCTGGGAAGTGAATCCTTAGCTTATTTCGATTCAGAACGTGTGGAAAAGGTGAATATCGTGTTTCCGAGCCTCCTAGAGTGATTTATCGTTATATCGAACGATTGCGAGGGCTGGGAAGTGAATCCTTAGCTTCTTTCGATGCAGAACGTGTGGAAAAGGTGAATATCGCGTTTCCGAGCCTCCTGGAGTGATTTATCGTTATATCGGACGATTGCGCGGCCTGGGAAGTGAATCCTTAGCTTATTTCGATGCAGAACGTGTGGAAAAGGTGAATATCGCGTAACCGAGCCACCTAGAGCGATTTATCGTTATATCGAACGATTGCGAGGGCTGGGAAGTGAATCCTTAGCTTCTTTCAATGCAGAACGTGTGGAAAAGGTGAATATCGCGTTTCCGAGTCTCCTGGAGTGATTTATCGTTATATCGAACGATTGCGAGGGCTGGGAAGTGAATCCTTAGCTTCTTTCGATGCAGAACGTGTAAAAAAGGTGAATATCGCGTTTCCGAGCCTCCTGGAGAGATTTATTGTTATATCGGACGATTGCGGGGCTGGGAAGTGAATCCTTAGCTTATTTCGATGCAGAACGTGTGGAAAAGGTGAATATCGCGATTCCGAATCTCCTAGAGTAATTTATCGTTATATCGAACGATTGCGAGGGCTGGGAAGTGAATCCTTAGCTTATTTCGATGCAGAACGTGTGGAAAAGGTGAATATCGCGTTTCCGAGTCTCCTGGAGTGATTTATCGTTATATCGAACGATTGCGAGGGCTGGGAAGTGAATCCTTAGCTTCTTTCGATGCAGAACGTGTGGAAAAGGTGAATATCGCGATTCCGAATCTCCTAGAGTAATTTATCGTTATATCGAACGATTGCGAGGTCTGGGAAGTGAATCCTTAGCTTCTTTCGATGCAGAACGTGTGGAAAAGGTGAATATCGCGATTCCGAATCTCCTAGAGTAATTTATCGTTATATCGAACGATTGCGAGTGCTGGGAAGTGAATCCTTAGCTTCTTTCGATGCAGAACGTGTGGAAAAGGTGAATATCGCGTTTCCGAGCCTCCTGGAGAGATTTATTGTTATATCGGACGATTGCGCGGCCTGGGAAGTGAATCCTTAGCTTATTTCGATGCAGAACGTGTGGAAAAGGTGAATATCGCGTAACCGAGCCTCCTAGGGCGATTTATCGTTATATCGGACGATTGCGCGGCCTGGGATGTGAATCCTTAGCTTATTTCGATGCAGAACGTGTGGAAAAGGTGAATATCGCGTAACCGAGCCTCCTAGAGCGATTTATCGTTATATCGAACGATTGCGAGGGCTGGGAAGTGAATCCTTAGCTTCTTTCAATGCAGAACGTGTGGAAAAGGTGAATATCGCGTTTCCGAGTCTCCTGGAGTGATTTATCGTTATATCGAACGATTGCGAGGGCTGGGAAGTGAATCCTTAGCTTCTTTCGATGCAGAACGTGTGGAAAAGGTGAATATCGCGTTTCCGAGTCTCCTGGAGTGATTTATCGTTATATCGGACGATTGCGCGGCCTGGGATGTGAATCCTTAGCTTATTTCGATGCAGAACGTGTGGATAAGGTGAATATCGCGTTTCCGAGCCTCATAGAGCGATTTATCGTTATATCGAACGATTGCGAGGGCTGGGAAGTGAATCCTTAGCTTCTTTCGATGCAGAACGTGTGGAAAAGGTGAATATCGCGTTTCCGAGTCTCCTGGAGTGATTTATCGTTATATCGGACGATTGCGCGGCCTGGGATGTGAATCCTTAGCTTATTTCGATGCAGAACGTGTGGATAAGGTGAATATCGCGTTTCCGAGCCTCCTAGAGCGATTTATCGTTATATCGAACGATTGCGAGGGCTGGGAAGTGAATCCTTACCTTCTTTCGATGCAGAACGTGAGGAAAAGGTGAATATCGCGTTTCCGAGCCTCCTGGAGTGATTTATCGTTATATCGGACGATTGCGCGGCCTGGGAAGTGAATCCTTAGCTTATTTCGATGCAGAACGTGTGGAAAAGGTGAATATCGTGTTTCCGAGCCTCCTAGAGTGATTTATCGTTATATCGAACGATTGCGAGGGCTGGGAAGTGAATCCTTAGCTTCTTTCAATGCAGAACGTGTGGAAAAGGTGAATATCGCGTTTCCGAGTCTCCTGGAGTGATTTATCGTTATATCGAACGATTGCGAGGGCTGGGAAGTGAATCCTTAGCTTCTTTCGATGCAGAACGTGTGGAAAAGGTGAATATCGCGTTTCCGAGTCTCCTGGAGTGATTTATCGTTATATCGGACGATTGCGCGGCCTGGGATGTGAATCCTTAGCTTATTTCGATGCAGAACGTGTGGATAAGGTGAATATCGCGTTTCCGAGCCTCCTAGAGCGATTTATCGTTATATCGAACGATTGCGAGGGCTGGGAAGTGAATCCTTAGCTTCTTTCGATGCAGAACGTGTGGAAAAGGTGAATATCGCGTTTCCGAGTCTCCTGGAGTGATTTATCGTTATATCGGACGATTGCGCGGCCTGGGATGTGAATCCTTAGCTTATTTCGATGCAGAACGTGTGGATAAGGTGAATATCGCGTTTCCGAGCCTCCTAGGGCGATTTATCGTTATATCGAACGATTGCGAGGGCTGGGAAGTGAATCCTTACCTTCTTTCGATGCAGAACGTGAGGAAAAGGTGAATATCGCGTTTCCGAGCCTCCTGGAGTGATTTATCGTTATATCGGACGATTGCGCGGCCTGGGAAGTGAATCCTTAGCTTATTTCGATGCAGAACGTGTGGAAAAGGTGAATATCGCGTAACCGAGCCTCCTAGAGCGATTTATCGTTATATCGAACGATTGCGAGGGCTGGGAAGTGAATCCTTAGCTTCTTTCGATGCAGAACGTGTGGAAAAGGTGAATATCGCGTTTCCGAGCCTCCTGGAGTGATTTATCGGTATATCGAACGATTGCGAGGGCTGGGAAGTGAATCCTTAGCTTCTTTCGATGCAGAACGTGTGGAAAAGGTGAATATCGCGTTTCCGAGCCTCCTGGAGTGTTTTATCGCTATATCGAACGATTGCGAGGGCTGGGAAGTGAATCCTTATCTTATTTCGATGCAGAACGTGTGGAAAAGGTGAATATCGCGTTTCCGAGCCTCCTAGAGCGATTTATCGTTATATCGAACGATTGCGAGGGCTGGGAAGTGAATCCTTAGCTTCTTTCGATGCAGAACGTGTGGAAAAGGTGAATATCGCGTTTCCGAGCCTCCTGGAGTGATTTATCGTTATATCGGACGATTGCGCGGCCTGGGAAGTGAATCCTTAGCTTCTTTCGATGCAGAACGTGTGGAAAAGGTGAATATCGCGTTTCCGAGCCTCCTAGAGTGATTTATCGTTATATCGAACGATTGCGAGGGCTGGGAAGTGAATCCTTAGCTTATTTCGATGCAGAACGTGTGGAAAAGGTGAATATCGCGTAACCGAGCCTCCTAGGGCGATTTATCGTTATATCGAACGATTGCGAGGGCTGGGAAGTGAATCCTTAGCTTCTTTCGATGCAGAACGTGTGGAAAAGGTGAATATCGCGTTTCCGAGCCTCCTGGAGTGATTTATCGTTATATCGGACGATTGCGCGGCCTGGGAAGTGAATCCTTAGCTTATTTCGATTCAGAACGTGTGGAAAAGGTGAATATCGTGTTTCCGAGCCTCCTAGAGTGATTTATCGTTATATCGAACGATTGCGAGGGCTGGGAAGTGAATCCTTAGCTTCTTTCGATGCAGAACGTGTGGAAAAGGTGAATATCGCGTTTCCGAGCCTCCTGGAGTGATTTATCGTTATATCGGACGATTGCGCGGCCTGGGAAGTGAATCCTTAGCTTATTTCGATGCAGAACGTGTGGAAAATGTGAATATCGCGTAACCGAGCCACCTAGAGCGATTTATCGTTATATCGAACGATTGCGAGGGCTGGGAAGTGAATCCTTAGCTTCTTTCAATGCAGAACGTGTGGAAAAGGTGAATATCGCGTTTCCGAGTCTCCTGGAGTGATTTATCGTTATATCGAACGATTGCGAGGGCTGGGAAGTGAATCCTTAGCTTCTTTCGATGCAGAACGTGTAAAAAAGGTGAATATCGCGTTTCCGAGCCTCCTGGAGAGATTTATTGTTATATCGGACGATTGCGGGGCTGGGAAGTGAATCCTTAGCTTATTTCGATGCAGAACGTGTGGAAAAGGTGAATATCGCGATTCCGAATCTCCTAGAGTAATTTATCGTTATATCGAACGATTGCGAGGGCTGGGAAGTGAATCCTTAGCTTATTTCGATGCAGAACGTGTGGAAAAGGTGAATATCGCGTTTCCGAGTCTCCTGGAGTGATTTATCGTTATATCGAACGATTGCGAGGGCTGGGAAGTGAATCCTTAGCTTCTTTCGATGCAGAACGTGTGGAAAAGGTGAATATCGCGATTCCGAATCTCCTAGAGTAATTTATCGTTATATCGAACGATTGCGAGGTCTGGGAAGTGAATCCTTAGCTTCTTTCGATGCAGAACGTGTGGAAAAGGTGAATATCGCGATTCCGAATCTCCTAGAGTAATTTATCGTTATATCGAACGATTGCGAGTGCTGGGAAGTGAATCCTTAGCTTCTTTCGATGCAGAACGTGTGGAAAAGGTGAATATCGCGTTTCCGAGCCTCCTGGAGAGATTTATTGTTATATCGGACGATTGCGCGGCCTGGGAAGTGAATCCTTAGCTTATTTCGATGCAGAACGTGTGGAAAAGGTGAATATCGCGTAACCGAGCCTCCTAGGGCGATTTATCGTTATATCGGACGATTGCGCGGCCTGGGATGTGAATCCTTAGCTTATTTCGATGCAGAACGTGTGGAAAAGGTGAATATCGCGTAACCGAGCCTCCTAGAGCGATTTATCGTTATATCGAACGATTGCGAGGGCTGGGAAGTGAATCCTTAGCTTCTTTCAATGCAGAACGTGTGGAAAAGGTGAATATCGCGTTTCCGAGTCTCCTGGAGTGATTTATCGTTATATCGAACGATTGCGAGGGCTGGGAAGTGAATCCTTAGCTTCTTTCGATGCAGAACGTGTGGAAAAGGTGAATATCGCGTTTCCGAGTCTCCTGGAGTGATTTATCGTTATATCGGACGATTGCGCGGCCTGGGATGTGAATCCTTAGCTTATTTCGATGCAGAACGTGTGGATAAGGTGAATATCGCGTTTCCGAGCCTCCTAGAGCGATTTATCGTTATATCGAACGATTGCGAGGGCTGGGAAGTGAATCCTTAGCTTCTTTCGATGCAGAACGTGTGGAAAAGGTGAATATCGCGTTTCCGAGTCTCCTGGAGTGATTTATCGTTATATCGGACGATTGCGCGGCCTGGGATGTGAATCCTTAGCTTATTTCGATGCAGAACGTGTGGATAAGGTGAATATCGCGTTTCCGAGCCTCCTAGAGCGATTTATCGTTATATCGAACGATTGCGAGGGCTGGGAAGTGAATCCTTACCTTCTTTCGATGCAGAACGTGAGGAAAAGGTGAATATCGCGTTTCCGAGCCTCCTGGAGTGATTTATCGTTATATCGGACGATTGCGCGGCCTGGGAAGTGAATCCTTAGCTTATTTCGATGCAGAACGTGTGGAAAAGGTGAATATCGCGTAACCGAGCCTCCTAGAGCGATTTATCGTTATATCGAACGATTGCGAGGGCTGGGAAGTGAATCCTTAGCTTCTTTCGATGCAGAACGTGTGGAAAAGGTGAATATCGCGTTTCCGAGCCTCCTGGAGTGATTTATCGGTATATCGAACGATTGCGAGGGCTGGGAAGTGAATCCTTAGCTTCTTTCGATGCAGAACGTGTGGAAAAGGTGAATATCGCGTTTCCGAGCCTCCTGGAGTGTTTTATCGCTATATCGAACGATTGCGAGGGCTGGGAAGTGAATCCTTATCTTATTTCGATGCAGAACGTGTGGAAAAGGTGAATATCGCGTTTCCGAGCCTCCTAGAGCGATTTATCGTTATATCGAACGATTGCGAGGGCTGGGAAGTGAATCCTTAGCTTCTTTCGATGCAGAACGTGTGGAAAAGGTGAATATCGCGTTTCCGAGCCTCCTGGAGTGATTTATCGTTATATCGGACGATTGCGCGGCCTGGGAAGTGAATCCTTAGCTTCTTTCGATGCAGAACGTGTGGAAAAGGTGAATATCGCGTTTCCGAGCCTCCTAGAGTGATTTATCGTTATATCGAACGATTGCGAGGGCTGGGAAGTGAATCCTTAGCTTATTTCGATGCAGAACGTGTGGAAAAGGTGAATATCGCGTAACCGAGCCTCCTAGGGCGATTTATCGTTATATCGAACGATTGCGAGGGCTGGGAAGTGAATCCTTAGCTTCTTTCGATGCAGAACGTGTGGAAAAGGTGAATATCGCGTTTCCGAGCCTCCTGGAGTGATTTATCGTTATATCGGACGATTGCGCGGCCTGGGAAGTGAATCCTTAGCTTATTTCGATTCAGAACGTGTGGAAAAGGTGAATATCGTGTTTCCGAGCCTCCTAGAGTGATTTATCGTTATATCGAACGATTGCGAGGGCTGGGAAGTGAATCCTTAGCTTCTTTCGATGCAGAACGTGTGGAAAAGGTGAATATCGCGTTTCCGAGCCTCCTGGAGAGATTTATTGTTATATCGGACGATTGCGGGGCTGGGAAGTGAATCCTTAGCTTATTTCGATGCAGAACGTGTGGAAAAGGTGAATATCGCGATTCCGAATCTCCTAGAGTAATTTATCGTTATATCGAACGATTGCGAGGGCTGGGAAGTGAATCCTTAGCTTATTTCGATGCAGAACGTGTGGAAAAGGTGAATATCGCGTTTCCAAGCCTCCTAGAGCGATTTATCGTTATATCGAACGATTGCGAGGGCTGGGAAGTGATTCCTTAGCTTCTTTCGATGCAGAACGTGTGGAAAAGGTGAATATCGCGTTTCCGAGCCTCCTGGAGTGATTTATCGTTATATCGGACGATTGCGCGGCCTGGGAAGTGAATCCTTAGCTTATTTCGATGCAGAACGTGTGGAAAAGGTGAATATCGCGTTTCCGAGCCTCCTGGAGTGATTTATCGTTATATCGGACGATTGCGCGGCCTGGGAAGTGAATCCTTAGCTTATTTCGATGCAGAACGTGTGGAAAAGGTGAATATCGCGTAACCGAGCCTCCTAGAGCGATTTATTGTTATATCGGACGATTGCGCGGCCTGGGAAGTGAATCCTTAGCTTATTTCGATGCAGAACGTGTGGAAAAGGTGAATATCGCGTAACCGAGCCTCCTAGGGCGATTTATCGTTATATCGAACGATTGCGAGGGCTGGGAAGTGAATCCTTAGCTTCTTTCGATGCAAAACGTGTGGAGAAGGTGAATATCGCGTTTCCGAGCATCCTGGAGTGATTTATCGTTATATCGGACGATTGCGCGGCCTGGGATGTGAATCCTTAGCTTATTTCGATGCAGAACGTGTGGATAAGGTGAATATCGCGTTTCCGAGCCTCCTGGAGTGATTTATCGTTATGTCGGACGATTGCGTGGCCTGGGAAGTGAATCCTTAGCTTATTTCGATGCAGAACGCGTGCAAAAGGTGAATATCGCGTAACCGAGCCTCCTAGAGCGATTTATCGTTATATCGAACGATTGCGAGGGCTGGGAAGTGAATGCTTAGCTTCTTTCGATGCAGAACGTGTGGAAAAGGTGAATATCGCGTTTCCGAGCCTGCTGGAGTGATTTATTGATATACCGGACGATTGCGCGGCCTGGGAAGTGAATCCTTAGCTTATTTCGATGCAGAACGTGTGGAAAAGGTGAATATCGCGTTTCCGAGCCTCCTAGAGCGATTTATCGTTATATCGAACGATTGCGAGGGCTGGGAAGTGAATCCTTAGCTTCTTTCGATGCAGAACGTGTGGAAAAGGTGAATATCGCGTTTCCGAGCCCCCTGGAGTGATTTATCGTTATATCGGACGATTGCGCGGCCTGGGAAGTGAATCCTTAGCTTATTTCGATGCAGAACGTGTGGAAAAGGTGAATATCGTGTTTCCGAGCCTCCTAGAGTGATTTATCGTTATATCGAACGATTGCGAGGGCTGGGAAGTGAATCCTTAGCTTCTTTCGATGCAGAACGTGTGGAAAAGGTGAATATCGCGTTTCCGAGCCTCCTGGAGAGATTTATTGTTATATCGGACGATTGCGCGGCCTGGGAAGTGAATCCTTAGCTTATTTCGATGCAGAACGTGTGGAAAAGGTGAATATCGCGTAACCGAGCCTCCTAGGGCGATTTATCGTTATATCGAACGATTGCGAGGGCTGGGAAGTGAATCCTTAGCTTCTTTCGATGCAAAACGTGTGGAGAAGGTGAATATCGCGTTTCCGAGCATCCTGGAGTGATTTATCGTTATATCGGACGATTGCGCGGCCTGGGATGTGAATCCTTGGCTTATTTCGATGCAGAACGTGTGGAAAAGGAGAATATCGCGTTTCCGAGCCTCCTAGAGTGATTTATCGTTATATCGAACGATTGCGAGGGCTGGGAAGTGAATCCTTAGCTTATTTCGATGCAGAACGTGTGGAAAAGGAGAATATCGCGTTTCCGAGCCTCCTAGAGTGATTTATCGTTATATCGATCGATTGCGAGGGCTGGGAAGTGAATCCTTAACTTCTTTCGATGCAGAACGTGTGGAAAAGGTGAATATCGCGTTTCCGAGTCTCCTGGAGTGATTTATCGTTATATCGATCGATTGCGAGGGCCGGGATGTGAATCCTTAGCTTCTTTCGATGCAGAACGTATGGAAAAGGTGAATATCGCGTTTCCGAGCCTCCTAGAGTGATTCATCGTTATATCGAACGATTGCGAGGGCTGGGAAGTGAATCCTTAACTTCTTGCGATGCAGAACGTGTGGAAAAGGTGAATATCGCGTTTCCGAGTCTCCTGGAGTGATTTATCGTTATATCGATCGATTGCGAGGGCTGGGAAGTGAATCCTTAGCTTCTTTCGATGCAGAACGTGTGGAATTGGTGAATATCGCGTTTCCGAGCCTCCTAGAGTGATTTATCGTTATATCGAACGATTGCGAGGGCTGGGAAGTGAATCCTTAGCTTCTTTCGATGCAGTACGTGTGGAAAAGGTGAATATCGCGTTTCCGAGCTTCCTGGAGAGATTTATCGTTATATCGGACGATTGCGCGGCCTGGGAAGTGAATCCTTAGCTTATTTCGATGCAGAACGTGTGGAAAAGGTGAATATCGCGTAACCGAGCCTCCTAGGGCGATTTATCGTTATATCGAACGATTGCGAGGGCTGGGAAGTGAATCCTTAGCTTCTTTCGATGCAAAACGTGTGGAGAAGGTGAATATCGCGTTTCCGAGCATCCTGGAGTGATTTATCGTTATATCGGACGATTGCGCGGCCTGGGATGTGAATCCTTAGCTTATTTCGATGCAGAACGTGTGGATAAGGTGAATATCGCGTTTCCGAGCCTCCTGGAGTGATTTATCGTTATGTCGGACGATTGCGCGGCCTGGGAAGTGAATCCTTAGCTTATTTCGATGCAGAACGTGTGCAAAAGGTGAATATCGCGTAACCGAGCCTCCTAGAGCGATTTATCGTTATATCGAACGATTGCGAGGGCTGGGAAGTGAATCCTTAGCTTATTTCGATGCAGAACGTGTGGAAAAGGTGAATATCGCGTTTCCGAGTCTCCTGGAGTGATTTATCGTTATATCGGACGATTGCGCGGCCTGGGATGTGAATCCTTAGCTTATTTCGATGCAGAACGTGTGGATAAGGTGAATATCGCGTTTCCGAGCCTCCTAGAGCGATTTATCGTTATATCGAACGATTGCGAGGGCTGGGAAGTGAATCCTTAGCTTCTTTCGATGCAGAACGTGTGGAAAAGGTGAATATCGCGTTTCCGAGTCTCCTACAGTGATTTAACGTTATTTCGAACGATTGCGAGGGCTGGGAAGTGAATCCTTGGCTTATTTCGATGCAGAACGTGTGGAAAAGGAGAATATCGCGTTTCCGAGCCTCCTAGAGTGATTTATCGTTATATCGAACGATTGCGAGGGCTGGGAAGTGAATCCTTAGCTTATTTCGATGCAGAACGTGTGGAAAAGGAGAATATCGCGTTTCCGAGCCTCCTAGAGTGATTTATCGTTATATCGATCGATTGCGAGGGCTGGGAAGTGAATCCTTAACTTCTTTCGATGCAGAACGTGTGGAAAAGGTGAATATCGCGTTTCCGAGTCTCCTGGAGTGATTTATCGTTATATCGATCGATTGCGAGGGCCGGGATGTGAATCCTTAGCTTCTTTCGATGCAGAACGTATGGAAAAGGTGAATATCGCGTTTCCGAGCCTCCTAGAGTGATTCATCGTTATATCGAACGATTGCGAGGGCTGGGAAGTGAATCCTTAACTTCTTGCGATGCAGAACGTGTGGAAAAGGTGAATATCGCGTTTCCGAGTCTCCTGGAGTGATTTATCGTTATATCGATCGATTGCGAGGGCTGGGAAGTGAATCCTTAGCTTCTTTCGATGCAGAACGTGTGGAATTGGTGAATATCGCGTTTCCGAGCCTCCTAGAGTGATTTATCGTTATATCGAACGATTGCGAGGGCTGGGAAGTGAATCCTTAGCTTCTTTCGATGCAGTACGTGTGGAAAAGGTGAATATCGCGTTTCCGAGCTTCCTGGAGAGATTTATCGTTATATCGGACGATTGCGCGGCCTGGGAAGTGAATCCTTAGCTTATTTCGATGCAGAACGTGTGGAAAAGGTGAATATCGCGTAACCGAGCCTCCTAGGGCGATTTATCGTTATATCGAACGATTGCGAGGGCTGGGAAGTGAATCCTTAGCTTCTTTCGATGCAAAACGTGTGGAGAAGGTGAATATCGCGTTTCCGAGCATCCTGGAGTGATTTATCGTTATATCGGACGATTGCGCGGCCTGGGATGTGAATCCTTAGCTTATTTCGATGCAGAACGTGTGCAAAAGGTGAATATCGCGTAACCGAGCCTCCTAGAGCGATTTATCGTTATATCGAACGATTGCGAGGGCTGGGAAGTGAATCCTTAGCTTATTTCGATGCAGAACGTGTGGAAAAGGTGAATATCGCGTTTCCGAGTCTCCTGGAGTGATTTATCGTTATATCGGACGATTGCGCGGCCTGGGATGTGAATCCTTAGCTTATTTCGATGCAGAACGTGTGGATAAGGTGAATATCGCGTTTCCGAGCCTCCTAGAGCGATTTATCGTTATATCGAACGATTGCGAGGGCTGGGAAGTGAATCCTTAGCTTCTTTCGATGCAGAACGTGTGGAAAAGGTGAATATCGCGTTTCCGAGTCTCCTGGAGTGATTTATCGTTATATCGGACGATTGCGCGGCCTGGGATGTGAATCCTTAGCTTATTTCGATGCAGAACGTGTGGATAAGGTGAATATCGCGTTTCCGAGCCTCCTGGAGAGATTTATTGTTATATCGGACGATTGCGGGGCTGGGAAGTGAATCCTTAGCTTATTTCGATGCAGAACGTGTGGAAAAGGTGAATATCGCGTAACCGAGCCTCCTAGAGCGATTTATCGTTATATCGAACGATTGCGAGGGCTGGGAAGTGAATGCTTAGCTTCTTTCGATGCAGAACGTGTGGAAAAGGTGAATATCGCGTTTCCGAGCCTGCTGGAGTGATTTATTGATATACCGGACGATTGCGCGGCCTGGGAAGTGAATCCTTAGCTTATTTCGATGCAGAACGTGTGGAAAAGGTGAATATCGCGTTTCCGAGCCTCCTAGAGCGATTTATCGTTATATCGAACGATTGCGAGGGCTGGGAAGTGAATCCTTAGCTTCTTTCGATGCAGAACGTGTGGAAAAGGTGAATATCGCGTTTCCGAGCCCCCTGGAGTGATTTATCGTTATATCGGACGATTGCGCGGCCTGGGAAGTGAATCCTTAGCTTATTTCGATGCAGAACGTGTGGAAAAGGTGAATATCGTGTTTCCGAGCCTCCTAGAGTGATTTATCGTTATATCGAACGATTGCGAGGGCTGGGAAGTGAATCCTTAGCTTCTTTCGATGCAGAACGTGTGGAAAAGGTGAATATCGCGTTTCCGAGCCTCCTGGAGAGATTTATTGTTATATCGGACGATTGCGCGGCCTGGGAAGTGAATCCTTAGCTTATTTCGATGCAGAACGTGTGGAAAAGGTGAATATCGCGTAACCGAGCCTCCTAGGGCGATTTATCGTTATATCGAACGATTGCGAGGGCTGGGAAGTGAATCCTTAGCTTCTTTCGATGCAAAACGTGTGGAGAAGGTGAATATCGCGTTTCCGAGCATCCTGGAGTGATTTATCGTTATATCGGACGATTGCGCGGCCTGGGATGTGAATCCTTAGCTTATTTCGATGCAGAACGTGTGGATAAGGTGAATATCGCGTTTCCGAGCCTCCTGGAGTGATTTATCGTTATGTCGGACGATTGCGTGGCCTGGGAAGTGAATCCTTAGCTTATTTCGATGCAGAACGCGTGCAAAAGGTGAATATCGCGTAACCGAGCCTCCTAGAGCGATTTATCGTTATATCGAACGATTGCGAGGGCTGGGAAGTGAATGCTTAGCTTCTTTCGATGCAGAACGTGTGGAAAAGGTGAATATCGCGTTTCCGAGCCTGCTGGAGTGATTTATCGTTATATCGAACGATTGCGAGGGCTGGGAAGTGAATCCTTAGCTTATTTCGATGCAGAACGTGTGGAAAAGGAGAATATCGCGTTTCCGAGCCTCCTAGAGTGATTTATCGTTATATCGATCGATTGCGAGGGCTGGGAAGTGAATCCTTAACTTCTTTCGATGCAGAACGTTTGGAAAAGGTGAATATCGCGTTTCCGAGTCTCCTACAGTGATTTAACGTTATTTCGAACGATTGCGAGGGCTGGGAAGTGAATCCTTGGCTTATTTCGATGCAGAACGTGTGGAAAAGGAGAATATCGCGTTTCCGAGCCTCCTAGAGTGATTTATCGTTATATCGAACGATTGCGAGGGCTGGGAAGTGAATCCTTAGCTTATTTCGATGCAGAACGTGTGGAAAAGGAGAATATCGCGTTTCCGAGCCTCCTAGAGTGATTTATCGTTATATCGATCGATTGCGAGGGCTGGGAAGTGAATCCTTAACTTCTTTCGATGCAGAACGTGTGGAAAAGGTGAATATCGCGTTTCCGAGTCTCCTGGAGTGATTTATCGTTATATCGATCGATTGCGAGGGCCGGGATGTGAATCCTTAGCTTCTTTCGATGCAGAACGTATGGAAAAGGTGAATATCGCGTTTCCGAGCCTCCTAGAGTGATTCATCGTTATATCGAACGATTGCGAGGGCTGGGAAGTGAATCCTTAACTTCTTGCGATGCAGAACGTGTGGAAAAGGTGAATATCGCGTTTCCGAGTCTCCTGGAGTGATTTATCGTTATATCGATCGATTGCGAGGGCTGGGAAGTGAATCCTTAGCTTCTTTCGATGCAGAACGTGTGGAATTGGTGAATATCGCGTTTCCGAGCCTCCTAGAGTGATTTATCGTTATATCGAACGATTGCGAGGGCTGGGAAGTGAATCCTTAGCTTCTTTCGATGCAGTACGTGTGGAAAAGGTGAATATCGCGTTTCCGAGCTTCCTGGAGAGATTTATCGTTATATCGGACGATTGCGCGGCCTGGGAAGTGAATCCTTAGCTTATTTCGATGCAGAACGTGTGGAAAAGGTGAATATCGCGTAACCGAGCCTCCTAGGGCGATTTATCGTTATATCGAACGATTGCGAGGGCTGGGAAGTGAATCCTTAGCTTCTTTCGATGCAAAACGTGTGGAGAAGGTGAATATCGCGTTTCCGAGCATCCTGGAGTGATTTATCGTTATATCGGACGATTGCGCGGCCTGGGATGTGAATCCTTAGCTTATTTCGATGCAGAACGTGTGGATAAGGTGAATATCGCGTTTCCGAGCCTCCTGGAGTGATTTATCGTTATGTCGGACGATTGCGCGGCCTGGGAAGTGAATCCTTAGCTTATTTCGATGCAGAACGTGTGCAAAAGGTGAATATCGCGTAACCGAGCCTCCTAGAGCGATTTATCGTTATATCGAACGATTGCGAGGGCTGGGAAGTGAATCCTTAGCTTATTTCGATGCAGAACGTGTGGAAAAGGTGAATATCGCGTTTCCGAGTCTCCTGGAGTGATTTATCGTTATATCGGACGATTGCGCGGCCTGGGATGTGAATCCTTAGCTTATTTCGATGCAGAACGTGTGGATAAGGTGAATATCGCGTTTCCGAGCCTCCTAGAGCGATTTATCGTTATATCGAACGATTGCGAGGGCTGGGAAGTGAATCCTTAGCTTCTTTCGATGCAGAACGTGTGGAAAAGGTGAATATCGCGTTTCCGAGTCTCCTACAGTGATTTAACGTTATTTCGAACGATTGCGAGGGCTGGGAAGTGAATCCTTGGCTTATTTCGATGCAGAACGTGTGGAAAAGGAGAATATCGCGTTTCCGAGCCTCCTAGAGTGATTTATCGTTATATCGAACGATTGCGAGGGCTGGGAAGTGAATCCTTAGCTTATTTCGATGCAGAACGTGTGGAAAAGGAGAATATCGCGTTTCCGAGCCTCCTAGAGTGATTTATCGTTATATCGATCGATTGCGAGGGCTGGGAAGTGAATCCTTAACTTCTTTCGATGCAGAACGTGTGGAAAAGGTGAATATCGCGTTTCCGAGTCTCCTGGAGTGATTTATCGTTATATCGATCGATTGCGAGGGCCGGGATGTGAATCCTTAGCTTCTTTCGATGCAGAACGTATGGAAAAGGTGAATATCGCGTTTCCGAGCCTCCTAGAGTGATTCATCGTTATATCGAACGATTGCGAGGGCTGGGAAGTGAATCCTTAACTTCTTGCGATGCAGAACGTGTGGAAAAGGTGAATATCGCGTTTCCGAGTCTCCTGGAGTGATTTATCGTTATATCGATCGATTGCGAGGGCTGGGAAGTGAATCCTTAGCTTCTTTCGATGCAGAACGTGTGGAATTGGTGAATATCGCGTTTCCGAGCCTCCTAGAGTGATTTATCGTTATATCGAACGATTGCGAGGGCTGGGAAGTGAATCCTTAGCTTCTTTCGATGCAGTACGTGTGGAAAAGGTGAATATCGCGTTTCCGAGCTTCCTGGAGAGATTTATCGTTATATCGGACGATTGCGCGGCCTGGGAAGTGAATCCTTAGCTTATTTCGATGCAGAACGTGTGGAAAAGGTGAATATCGCGTAACCGAGCCTCCTAGGGCGATTTATCGTTATATCGAACGATTGCGAGGGCTGGGAAGTGAATCCTTAGCTTCTTTCGATGCAAAACGTGTGGAGAAGGTGAATATCGCGTTTCCGAGCATCCTGGAGTGATTTATCGTTATATCGGACGATTGCGCGGCCTGGGATGTGAATCCTTAGCTTATTTCGATGCAGAACGTGTGCAAAAGGTGAATATCGCGTAACCGAGCCTCCTAGAGCGATTTATCGTTATATCGAACGATTGCGAGGGCTGGGAAGTGAATCCTTAGCTTATTTCGATGCAGAACGTGTGGAAAAGGTGAATATCGCGTTTCCGAGTCTCCTGGAGTGATTTATCGTTATATCGGACGATTGCGCGGCCTGGGATGTGAATCCTTAGCTTATTTCGATGCAGAACGTGTGGATAAGGTGAATATCGCGTTTCCGAGCCTCCTAGAGCGATTTATCGTTATATCGAACGATTGCGAGGGCTGGGAAGTGAATCCTTAGCTTCTTTCGATGCAGAACGTGTGGAAAAGGTGAATATCGCGTTTCCGAGTCTCCTGGAGTGATTTATCGTTATATCGGACGATTGCGCGGCCTGGGATGTGAATCCTTAGCTTATTTCGATGCAGAACGTGTGGATAAGGTGAATATCGCGTTTCCGAGCCTCCTGGAGAGATTTATTGTTATATCGGACGATTGCGGGGCTGGGAAGTGAATCCTTAGCTTATTTCGATGCAGAACGTGTGGAAAAGGTGAATATCGCGTAACCGAGCCTCCTAGAGCGATTTATCGTTATATCGAACGATTGCGAGGGCTGGGAAGTGAATCCTTAGCTTCTTTCGATGCAGAACGTGTGGAAAAGGTGAATATCGCGATTCCGAATCTCCTAGAGTCATTTATCGTTATATCGAACGATTGCGAGGGCTGGGAAGTGAATCCTTAGCTTCTTTCGATGCAGAACGTGTGGATAAGGTGAATATCGCGTTTCCGAGCCTCCTAGAGCGATTTATCGTTATATCGAACGATTGCGAGGGCTGGGAAGTGAATCCTTAGCTTCTTTCGATGCAGAACGTTTGGAAAAGGTGAATATCGCGTTTCCGAGCCTCCTGGAGTGATTTATCGTTATATCGGACGATTGCGCGGCCTGGGAAGTGAATCCTTAGCTTATTTCGATGCAGAACGTGTGGAAAAGGTGAATATCGTGTTTCCGAGCCTCCTAGAGTGATTTATCGTTATATCGAACGATTGCGAGGGCTGGGAAGTGAATCCTTAGCTTCTTTCGATGCAGAACGTGTGGAAAAGGTGAATATCGCGTTTCCGAGCCTCCTGGAGTGATTTATCGTTATGTCGGACGATTGCGCGGCCTAGGAAGTGAATCCTTAGCTTATTTCGATGCAGAACGTGTGGAAAAGGTGAATATCGCGTAACCGAGCCTCCTAGAGCGATTTATCGTTATATCGAACGATTGCGAGGGCTGCGAAGTGAATCCTTAGCTTCTTTCAATGCAGAACCTGTGGAAAAGGTGAATATCGCGTTTCCGAGTCTCCTGGAGTGATTTATCGTTATATCGAACGATTGCGAGGGCTGGGAAGTGAATCCTTAGCTTCTTTCGATGCAGACCGTGTGAAAAAGGTGATTATCGCGTTTCCGAGCCTCCTGGAGAGATTTATTGTTATATCGGACGATTGCGGGGCTGGGAAGTGAATCCTTAGCTTATTTCGATGCAGAACGTGTGGAAAAGGTGAATATCGCGTAACCGAGCCTCCTAGAGCGATTTATCGTTATATCGAACGATTGCGAGGGCTGGGAAGTGAATCCTTAGCTTCTTTCGATGCAAAACGTGTGGAAAAGGTGAATATCGCGATTCCGAATCTCCTAGAGCGATTTATCGTTATATCGAACGATTGCGAGGGCTGGGAAGTGAATCCTTAGCTTCTTTCGATGCAGAACGTGTGAAAAAGGTGATTATCGCGTTTCCGAGCCTCCTGGAGAGATTTATTGTTATATCGGACGATTGCGGGGCTGGGAAGTGAATCCTTAGCTTATTTCGATGCAGAACGTGTGGAAAAGGTGAATATCGTGTTTCCGAGCCTCCTAGAGTGATTTATCGTTATATCGAACGATTGCGAGGGCTGGGAAGTGAATCCTTATCTTCTTTCGATGCAGAACGTGTGGAAAAGGTGAATATCGCGTTTCCGAGCCCCCTGGAGTGATTTATCGTTATATCGGACGATTGCGCGGCCTGGGAAGTGAATCCTTAGCTTATTTCGATGCAGAACGTGTGGAAAAGGTGAATATCGTGTTTCCGAGCCTCCTAGAGTGATTTATCGTTATATCGAACGATTGCGAGGGCTGGGAAGTGAATCCTTAGCTTCTTTCGATGCAGAACGTGTGGAAAAGGTGAATATCGCGTTTCCGAGCCTCCTGGAGAGATTTATTGTTATATCGGACGATTGCGCGGCCTGGGAAGTGAATCCTTAGCTTATTTCGATGCAGAACGTGTGGAAAAGGTGAATATCGCGTAACCGAGCCTCCTAGGGCGATTTATCGTTATATCGATCGATTGCGAGGGCTGGGAAGTGAATACTTAGCTTCTTTCGATGCAAAACGTGTGGAGAAGGTGAATATCGCGTTTCCGAGCATCCTGGAGTGATTTATCGTTATATCGGACGATTGCGCGGCCTGGGATGTGAATCCTTAGCTTATTTCGATGCAGAACGTGTGGATAAGGTGAATATCGCGTTTCCGAGCCTCCTGGAGTGATTTATCGTTATGTCGGACGATTGCGTGGCCTGGGAAGTGAATCCTTAGCTTATTTCGATGCAGAACGCGTGCAAAAGGTGAATATCGCGTAACCGAGCCTCCTAGAGCGATTTATCGTTATATCGAACGATTGCGAGGGCTGGGAAGTGAATGCTTAGCTTCTTTCGATGCAGAACGTGTGGAAAAGGTGAATATCGCGTTTCCGAGCCCCCTGGAGTGATTTATCGTTATATCGGACGATTGCGCGGCCTGGGAAGTGAATCCTTAGCTTCTTTCGATGCAAAACGTGTGGAAAAGGTGAATATCGCGATTCCGAATCTCCTAGAGCGATTTATCGTTATATCGAACGATTGCGAGGGCTGGGAAGTGAATCCTTAGCTTCTTTCGATGCAGAACGTGTGAAAAAGGTGATTATCGCGTTTCCGAGCCTCCTGGAGAGATTTATTGTTATATCGGACGATTGCGGGGCTGGGAAGTGAATCCTTAGCTTATTTCGATGCAGAACGTGTGGAAAAGGTGAATATCGCGTAACCGAGCCTCCTAGAGCGATTTATCGTTATATCGAACGATTGCGAGGGCTGGGAAGTGAATCCGTAGCTTCTTTCGATGCAGAACGTGTGAAAAAGGTGATTATCGCGTTTCCGAGCCTCCTGGAGAGATTTATTGTTATATCGGACGATTGCGGGGCTGGGACGTGAATCCTTAGCTTATTTCGATGCAGAACGTGTGGAAAAGGTGAATATCGTGTTTCCGAGCCTCCTAGAGTGATTTATCGTTATATCGAACGATTGCGAGGGCTGGGAAGTGAATCCTTATCTTCTTTCGATGCAGAACGTGTGGAAAAGGTGAATATCGTGTTTCCGAGCCTCCTAGAGTGATTTATCGTTATATCGAACGATTGCGAGGGCTGGGAAGTGAATCCTTAGCTTCTTTCGATGCAGAACGTGTGGAAAAGGTGAATATCGCGTTTCCGAGCCTCCTGGAGAGATTTATTGTTATATCGGACGATTGCGCGGCCTGGGAAGTGAATCCTTAGCTTATTTCGATGCAGAACGTGTGGAAAAGGTGAATATCGCGTAACCGAGCCTCCTAGGGCGATTTATCGTTATATCGATCGATTGCGAGGGCTGGGAAGTGAATACTTAGCTTCTTTCGATGCAAAACGTGTGGAGAAGGTGAATATCGCGTTTCCGAGCATCCTGGAGTGATTTATCGTTATATCGGACGATTGCGCGGCCTGGGATGTGAATCCTTAGCTTATTTCGATGCAGAACGTGTGGATAAGGTGAATATCGCGTTTCCGAGCCTCCTGGAGTGATTTATCGTTATGTCGGACGATTGCGTGGCCTGGGAAGTGAATCCTTAGCTTATTTCGATGCAGAACGCGTGCAAAAGGTGAATATCGCGTAACCGAGCCTCCTAGAGCGATTTATCGTTATATCGAACGATTGCGAGGGCTGGGAAGTGAATGCTTAGCTTCTTTCGATGCAGAACGTGTGGAAAAGGTGAATATCGCGTTTCCGAGCCCCCTGGAGTAATTTATCGTTATATCGGACGATTGCGCGGCCTGGGAAGTGAATCCTTAGCTTATTTCGATGCAGAACGTGTGGAAAAGGTGAATATCGTGTTTCCGAGCCTCCTAGAGTGATTTATCGTTATATCGAACGATTGCGAGGGCTGGGAAGTGAATCCTTAGCTTCTTTCGATGCAGAACGTGTGGAAAAGGTGAATATCGCGTTTCCGAGCCTCCTGGAGAGATTTATTGTTATATCGGACGATTGCGCGGCCTGGGAAGTGAATCCTTAGCTTATTTCGATGCAGAACGTGTGGAAAAGGTGAATATCGCGTAACCGAGCCTCCTAGGGCGATTTATCGTTATATCGAACGATTGCGAGGGCTGGGAAGTGAATCCTTAGCTTCTTTCGATGCAAAACGTGTGGAGAAGGTGAATATCGCGTTTCCGAGCATCCTGGAGTGATTTATCGTTATATCGGACGATTGCGCGGCCTGGGATGTGAATCCTTAGCTTATTTCGATGCAGAACGTGTGGATAAGGTGAATATCGCGTTTCCGAGCCTCCTGGAGTGATTTATCGTTATGTCGGACGATTGCGTGGCCTGGGAAGTGAATCCTTAGCTTATTTCGATGCAGAACGCGTGCAAAAGGTGAATATCGCGTAACCGAGCCTCCTAGAGCGATTTATCGTTATATCGAACGATTGCGAGGGCTGGGAAGTGAATGCTTAGCTTCTTTCGATGCAGAACGTGTGGAAAAGGTGAATATCGCGTTTCCGAGCCTGCTGGAGTGATTTATTGATATATCGGACGATTGCGCGGCCTGGGAAGTGAATCCTTAGCTTATTTCGATGCAGAACGTGTGGAAAAGGTGAATATCGCGTAACCGAGCCTCCTAGGGCGATTTATCGTTATATCGAACGATTGCGAGGGCTGGGAAGTGAATCCTTAGCTTCTTTCGATGCAAAACGTGTGGAGAAGGTGAATATCGCGTTTCCGAGCATCCTGGAGTGATTTATCGTTATATCGGACGATTGCGCGGCCTGGGATGTGAATCCTTAGCTTATTTCGATGCAGAACGTGTGGATAAGGTGAATATCGCGTTTCCGAGCCTCCTGGAGTGATTTATCGTTATGTCGGACGATTGCGTGGCCTGGGAAGTGAATCCTTAGCTTATTTCGATGCAGAACGCGTGCAAAAGGTGAATATCGCGTAAGCGAGCCTCCTAGAGCGATTTATCGTTATATCGAACGATTGCGAGGGCTGGGAAGTGAATGCTTAGCTTCTTTCGATGCAGAACGTGTGGAAAAGGTGAATATCGCGTTTCCGAGCCTGCTGGAGTGATTTATTGATATATCGGACGATTGCGCGGCCTGGGAAGTGAATCCTTAGCTTATTTCGATGCAGAACGTGTGGAAAAGGTGAATATCGCGTTTCCGAGCCTCCTAGAGCGATTTATCGTTATATCGAACGATTGCGAGGGCTGGGAAGTGAATCCTTAGCTTCTTTCGATGCAGAACGTGTGGAAAAGGTGAATATCGCGATTCCGAATCTCCTAGAGTAATTTATCGTTATATCGAACGATTGCGAGGGCTGGGAAGTGAATCCTTAGCTTATTTCGATGCAGAACGTGTGGAAAAGGTGAATATCGCGTTTGCAAACCTCCTAGAGCGATTTATCGTTATATCGAACGATTGCGAGGGCTGGGAAGTGAATCCTTAGCTTATTTCGATGCAGAACGTGTGCAAAAGGTGAATATCGCGTAACCGAGCCTCCTAGAGCGATTTATCGTTATATCGAACGATTGCGAGGGCTGGGAAGTGAATCCTTAGCTTATTTCGATGCAGAGCGTGTGGAAAAGGTGAATATCGCGTTTCCGAGTCTCCTGGAGTGATTTATCGTTATATCGGACGATTGCGCGGCCTGGGATGTGAATCCTTAGCTTATTTCGATGCAGAACGTGTGGATAAGGTGAATATCGCGTTTCCGAGCCTCCTAGAGCGATTTATCGTTATATCGAACGATTGCGAGGGCTGGGAAGTGAATCCTTACCTTCTTTCGATGCAGAACGTGTGGAAAAGGTGAATATCGCGTTTCCGAGCCTCCTGGAGTGATTTATCGTTATATCGGACGATTGCGCGGCCTGGGAAGTGAATCCTTAGCTTATTTCGATGCAGAACGTGTGGAAAAGGTGAATATCGCGTAACCGAGCCTCCTAGAGCGATTTATCGTTATATCGGACGATTGCGCGGCCTGGGATGTGAATCCTTAGCTTATTTCGATGCAGAACGTGTGGATAAGGTGAATATCGCGTTTCCGAGCCTCCTAGAGCGATTTATCGTTATATCGAACGATTGCGAGGGCTGGGAAGTGAATCCTTACCTTCTTTCGATGCAGAACGTGTGGAAAAGGTGAATATCGCGTTTCCGAGCCTCCTGGAGTGATTTATCGTTATATCGGACGATTGCGCGGCCTGGGAAGTGAATCCTTAGCTTATTTCGATGCAGAACGTGTGGAAAAGGTGAATATCGCGTAACCGAGCCTCCTAGAGCGATTTATCGTTATATCGAACGATTGCGAGGGCTGGGAAGTGAATCCTTAGCTTCTTTCGATGCAGAACGTGTGGAAAAGGTGAATATCGCGTTTCCGAGCCTCCTAGAGCGATTTATCGTTATATCGAACGATTGCGAGGGCTGGGAAGTGAATCCTTAGCTTCTTTCGATGCAGAACGTGTGGAAAAGGTGAATATCGCGTTTCCGAGCCTCCTGGAGTGATTTATCGTTATATCGGACGATTGCGCGGCCTGGGAAGTGAATCCTTAGCTTCTTTCGATGCAGAACGTGTGGAAAAGGTGAATATCGCGTTTCCGAGCCTCCTAGAGTGATTTATCGTTATATCGAACGATTGCGAGGGCTGGGAAGTGAATCCTTAGCTTATTTCGATGCAGAACGTGTGGAAAAGGTGAATATCGCGTAACCGAGCCTCCTAGGGCGATTTATCGTTATATCGAACGATTGCGAGGGCTGGGAAGTGAATCCTTAGCTTCTTTCAATGCAGAACGTGTGGAAAAGGTGAATATCGCGTTTCCGAGTCTCCTGGAGTGATTTATCGTTATATCGAACGATTGCGAGGGCTGGGAAGTGAATCCTTAGCTTCTTTCGATGCAGAACGTGTGAAAAAGGTGAATATCGCGTTTCCGAGCCTCCTGGAGAGATTTATTGTTATATCGGACGATTGCGGGGCTGGGAAGTGAATCCTTAGCTTATTTCGATGCAGAACGTGTGGAAAAGGTGAATATCGCGTAACCGAGCCTCCTAGAGCGATTTATCGTTATATCGAACGATTGCGAGGGCTGGGAAGTGAATCCTTAGCTTCTTTCGATGCAGAACGTGTGGAAAAGGTGAATATCGCGATTCCGAATCTCCTAGAGTCATTTATCGTTATATCGAACGATTGCGAGGGCTGGGAAGTGAATCCTTAGCTTCTTTCGATGCAGAACGTGTGGATAAGGTGAATATCGCGTTTCCGAGCCTCCTAGAGCGATTTATCGTTATATCGAACGATTGCGAGGGCTGGGAAGTGAATCCTTAGCTTCTTTCGATGCAGAACGTGTGGAAAAGGTGAATATCGCGTTTCCGAGCCTCCTGGAGTGATTTATCGTTATATCGGACGATTGCGCGGCCTGGGAAGTGAATCCTTAGCTTATTTCGATGCAGAACGTGTGGAAAAGGTGAATATCGTGTTTCCGAGCCTCCTAGAGTGATTTATCGTTATATCGAACGATTGCGAGGGCTGGGAAGTGAATCCTTAGCTTCTTTCGATGCAGAACGTGTGGAAAAGGTGAATATCGCGTTTCCGAGCCTCCTGGAGTGATTTATCGTATATCGGACGATTGCGCGGCCTGGGAAGTGAATCCTTAGCTTATTTCGATGCAGAACGTGTGGAAAAGGTGAATATCGCGCAACCGAGCCTCCTAGAGCGATTTATCGTTATATCGAACGATTGCGAGGGCTGGGAAGTGAATCCTTAGCTTCTTTCAATGCAGAACGTGTGGAAAAGGTGAATATCGCGTTTCCGAGTCTCCTGGAGTGATTTATCGTTATATCGAACGATTGCGAGGGCTGGGAAGTGAATCCTTAGCTTCTTTCGATGCAGAACGTGTGAAAAAGGTGAATATCGCGTTTCCGAGCCTCCTGGAGAGATTTATTGTTATATCGGACGATTGCGGGGCTGGGAAGTGAATCCTTAGCTTATTTCGATGCAGAACGTGTGGAAAAGGTGAATATCGCGTAACCGAGCCTCCTAGAGCGATTTATCGTTATATCGAACGATTGCGAGGGCTGGGAAGTGAATCCTTAGCTTCTTTCGATGCAGAACGTGTGGAAAAGGTGAATATCGCGATTCCGAATCTCCTAGAGTAATTTATCGTTATATCGAACGATTGCGAGGGCTGGGACGTGAATCCTTAGCTTATTTCGATGCAGAACGTGTGGAAAAGGTGAATATCGCGTTTCCGAGTCTCCTGGAGTGATTTATCGTTATATCGAACGATTGCGAGGGCTGGGAAGTGAATCCTTAGCTTCTTTCGATGCAGAACGTGTGGAAAAGGTGAATATCGCGATTCCGAATCTCCTAGAGTAATTTATCGTTATATCGAACGATTGCGAGGTCTGGGAAGTGAATCCTTAGCTTCTTTCGATGCAGAACGTGTGGAAAAGGTGAATATCGCGATTCCGAATCTCCTAGAGTAATTTATCGTTATATCGAACGATTGCGAGGGCTGGGAAGTGAATCCTTAGCTTCTTTCGATGCAGAACGTGTGGATAAGGTGAATATCGCGTTTCCGAGCCTCCTAGAGCGATTTATCGTTATATCGAACGATTGCGAGGGCTGGGAAGTGAATCCTTAGCTTCTTTCGATGCAGAACGTGTGGAAAAGGTGAATATCGCGTTTCCGAGCCTCCTGGAGTGATTTATCGTTATATCGGACGATTGCGCGGCCTGGGAAGTGAATCCTTAGCTTATTTCGATGCAGAACGTGTGGAAAAGGTGAATATCGTGTTTCCGAGCCTCCTAGAGTGATTTATCGTTATATCGAACGATTGCGAGGGCTGGGAAGTGAATCCTTAGCTTCTTTCGATGCAGAACGTGTGGAAAAGGTGAATATCGCGTTTCCGAGCCTCCTGGAGTGATTTATCGTTATGTCGGACGATTGCGTGGCCTGGGAAGTGAATCCTTAGCTTATTTCGATGCAGAACGCGTGCAAAAGGTGAATATCGCGTAACCGAGCCTCCTAGAGCGATTTATCTTTATATCGAACGATTGCGAGGGCTGGGAAGTGAATGCTTAGCTTCTTTCGATGCAGAACGTGTGGAAAAGGTGAATATCGCGTTTCCGAGCCCCCTGGAGTGATTTATCGTTATATCGGACGATTGCGCGGCCTGGGAAGTGAATCCTTAGCTTATTTCGATGCAGAACGTGTGGAAAAGGTGAATATCGTGTTTCCGAGCCTCCTAGAGTGATTTATCGTTATATCGAACGATTGCGAGGGCTGGGAAGTGAATCCTTAGCTTCTTTCGATGCAGAACGTGTGGAAAAGGTGAATATCGCGTTTCCGAGCCTCCTGGAGAGATTTATTGTTATATCGGACGATTGCGCGGCCTGGGAAGTGAATCCTTAGCTTATTTCGATGCAGAACGTGTGGAAAAGGTGAATATCGCGTAACCGAGCCTCCTAGGGCGATTTATCGTTATATCGAACGATTGCGAGGGCTGGGAAGTGAATCCTTAGCTTCTTTCGATGCCAAACGTGTGGAGAAGGTGAATATCGCGTTTCCGAGCATCCTGGAGTGATTTATCGTTATATCGGACGATTGCGCGGCCTGGAATGTGAATCCTTAGCTTATTTCGATGCAGAACGTGTGGATAAGGTGAATATCGCGTTTCCGAGCCTCCTGGAGTGATTTATCGTTATGTCGGACGATTGCGTGGCCTGGGAAGTGAATCCTTAGCTTATTTCGATGCAGAACGCGTGCAAAAGGTGAATATCGCGTAACCGAGCCTCCTAGAGCGATTTATCGTTATATCGAACGATTGCGAGGGCTGGGAAGTGAATGCTTAGCTTCTTTCGATGCAGAACGTGTGGAAAAGGTGAATATCGCGTTTCCGAGCCTGCTGGAGTGATTTATTGATATATCGGACGATTGCGCGGCCTGGGAAGTGAATCCTTAGCTTATTTCGATGCAGAACGTGTGGAAAAGGTGAATATCGCGTTTCCGAGCCTCCTAGAGCGATTTATCGTTATATCGAACGATTGCGAGGGCTGGGAAGTGAATCCTTAGCTTCTTTCGATGCAGAACGTGTGGAAAAGGTGAATATCGCGATTCCGAATCTCCTAGAGTAATTTATCGTTATATCGAACGATTGCGAGGGCTGGGAAGTGAATCCTTAGCTTATTTCGATGCAGAACGTGTGGAAAAGGTGAATATCGCGTTTGCAAACCTCCTAGAGCGATTTATCGTTATATCGAACGATTGCGAGGGCTGGGAAGTGAATCCTTAGCTTATTTCGATGCAGAACGTGTGCAAAAGGTGAATATCGCGTAACCGAGCCTCCTAGAGCGATTTATCGTTATATCGAACGATTGCGAGGGCTGGGAAGTGAATCCTTAGCTTATTTCGATGCAGAGCGTGTGGAAAAGGTGAATATCGCGTTTCCGAGTCTCCTGGAGTGATTTATCGTTATATCGGACGATTGCGCGGCCTGGGATGTGAATCCTTAGCTTATTTCGATGCAGAACGTGTGGATAAGGTGAATATCGCGTTTCCGAGCCTCCTAGAGCGATTTATCGTTATATCGAACGATTGCGAGGGCTGGGAAGTGAATCCTTACCTTCTTTCGATGCAGAACGTGTGGAAAAGGTGAATATCGCGTTTCCGAGCCTCCTGGAGTGATTTATCGTTATATCGGACGATTGCGCGGCCTGGGAAGTGAATCCTTAGCTTATTTCGATGCAGAACGTGTGGAAAAGGTTAATATCGCGTTTCCGAGTCTCCTGGAGTGATTTATCGTTATATCGAACGATTGCGAGGGCTGGGAAGTGAATCCTTAGCTTCTTTCGATGCAGAACGTGTGGAAAAGGTGAATATCGCGATTCCGAATCTCCTAGAGTAATTTATCGTTATATCGAACGATTGCGAGGTCTGGGAAGTGAATCCTTAGCTTCTTTCGATGCAGAACGTGTGGAAAAGGTGAATATCGCGATTCCGAATCTCCTAGAGTAATTTATCGTTATATCGAACGATTGCGAGGGCTGGGAAGTGAATCCTTAGCTTCTTTCGATGCAGAACGTGTGGATAAGGTGAATATCGCGTTTCCGAGCCTCCTAGAGCGATTTATCGTTATATCGAACGATTGCGAGGGCTGGGAAGTGAATCCTTAGCTTCTTTCGATGCAGAACGTGTGGAAAAGGTGAATATCGCGTTTCCGAGCCTCCTGGAGTGATTTATCGTTATATCGGACGATTGCGCGGCCTGGGAAGTGAATCCTTAGCTTATTTCGATGCAGAACGTGTGGAAAAGGTGAATATCGTGTTTCCGAGCCTCCTAGAGTGATTTATCGTTATATCGAACGATTGCGAGGGCTGGGAAGTGAATCCTTAGCTTCTTTCGATGCAGAACGTGTGGAAAAGGTGAATATCGCGTTTCCGAGCCTCCTGGAGTGATTTATCGTTATGTCGGACGATTGCGTGGCCTGGGAAGTGAATCCTTAGCTTATTTCGATGCAGAACGCGTGCAAAAGGTGAATATCGCGTAACCGAGCCTCCTAGAGCGATTTATCTTTATATCGAACGATTGCGAGGGCTGGGAAGTGAATGCTTAGCTTCTTTCGATGCAGAACGTGTGGAAAAGGTGAATATCGCGTTTCCGAGCCCCCTGGAGTGATTTATCGTTATATCGGACGATTGCGCGGCCTGGGAAGTGAATCCTTAGCTTATTTCGATGCAGAACGTGTGGAAAAGGTGAATATCGTGTTTCCGAGCCTCCTAGAGTGATTTATCGTTATATCGAACGATTGCGAGGGCTGGGAAGTGAATCCTTAGCTTCTTTCGATGCAGAACGTGTGGAAAAGGTGAATATCGCGTTTCCGAGCCTCCTGGAGAGATTTATTGTTATATCGGACGATTGCGCGGCCTGGGAAGTGAATCCTTAGCTTATTTCGATGCAGAACGTGTGGAAAAGGTGAATATCGCGTAACCGAGCCTCCTAGGGCGATTTATCGTTATATCGAACGATTGCGAGGGCTGGGAAGTGAATCCTTAGCTTCTTTCGATGCCAAACGTGTGGAGAAGGTGAATATCGCGTTTCCGAGCATCCTGGAGTGATTTATCGTTATATCGGACGATTGCGCGGCCTGGAATGTGAATCCTTAGCTTATTTCGATGCAGAACGTGTGGATAAGGTGAATATCGCGTTTCCGAGCCTCCTGGAGTGATTTATCGTTATGTCGGACGATTGCGTGGCCTGGGAAGTGAATCCTTAGCTTATTTCGATGCAGAACGCGTGCAAAAGGTGAATATCGCGTAACCGAGCCTCCTAGAGCGATTTATCGTTATATCGAACGATTGCGAGGGCTGGGAAGTGAATGCTTAGCTTCTTTCGATGCAGAACGTGTGGAAAAGGTGAATATCGCGTTTCCGAGCCTGCTGGAGTGATTTATTGATATATCGGACGATTGCGCGGCCTGGGAAGTGAATCCTTAGCTTATTTCGATGCAGAACGTGTGGAAAAGGTGAATATCGCGTTTCCGAGCCTCCTAGAGCGATTTATCGTTATATCGAACGATTGCGAGGGCTGGGAAGTGAATCCTTAGCTTCTTTCGATGCAGAACGTGTGGAAAAGGTGAATATCGCGATTCCGAATCTCCTAGAGTAATTTATCGTTATATCGAACGATTGCGAGGGCTGGGAAGTGAATCCTTAGCTTATTTCGATGCAGAACGTGTGGAAAAGGTGAATATCGCGTTTGCAAACCTCCTAGAGCGATTTATCGTTATATCGAACGATTGCGAGGGCTGGGAAGTGAATCCTTAGCTTATTTCGATGCAGAACGTGTGCAAAAGGTGAATATCGCGTAACCGAGCCTCCTAGAGCGATTTATCGTTATATCGAACGATTGCGAGGGCTGGGAAGTGAATCCTTAGCTTATTTCGATGCAGAGCGTGTGGAAAAGGTGAATATCGCGTTTCCGAGTCTCCTGGAGTGATTTATCGTTATATCGGACGATTGCGCGGCCTGGGATTCGAATCCTTAGCTTATTTCGATGCAGAACGTGTGGATAAGGTGAATATCGCGTTTCCGAGCCTCCTAGAGCGATTTATCGTTATATCGAACGATTGCGAGGGCTGGGAAGTGAATCCTTACCTTCTTTCGATGCAGAACGTGTGGAAAAGGTGAATATCGCGTTTCCGAGCCTCCTGGAGTGATTTATCGTTATATCGGACGATTGCGCGGCCTGGGAAGTGAATCCTTAGCTTATTTCGATGCAGAACGTGTGGAAAAGGTTAATATCGCGTTTCCGAGTCTCCTGGAGTGATTTATCGTTATATCGAACGATTGCGAGGGCTGGGAAGTGAATCCTTAGCTTCTTTCGATGCAGAACGTGTGGAAAAGGTGAATATCGCGATTCCGAATCTCCTAGAGTAATTTATCGTTATATCGAACGATTGCGAGGTCTGGGAAGTGAATCCTTAGCTTCTTTCGATGCAGAACGTGTGGAAAAGGTGAATATCGCGATTCCGAATCTCCTAGAGTAATTTATCGTTATATCGAACGATTGCGAGGGCTGGGAAGTGAATCCTTAGCTTCTTTCGATGCAGAACGTGTGGATAAGGTGAATATCGCGTTTCCGAGCCTCCTAGAGCGATTTATCGTTATATCGAACGATTGCGAGGGCTGGGAAGTGAATCCTTAGCTTCTTTCGATGCAGAACGTGTGGAAAAGGTGAATATCGCGTTTCCGAGCCTCCTGGAGTGATTTATCGTTATATCGGACGATTGCGCGGCCTGGGAAGTGAATCCTTAGCTTATTTCGATGCAGAACGTGTGGAAAAGGTGAATATCGTGTTTCCGAGCCTCCTAGAGTGATTTATCGTTATATCGAACGATTGCGAGGGCTGGGAAGTGAATCCTTAGCTTCTTTCGATGCAGAACGTGTGGAAAAGGTGAATATCGCGTTTCCGAGCCTCCTGGAGTGATTTATCTTTATGTCGGACGATTGCGTGGCCTGGGAAGTGAATCCTTAGCTTATTTCGATGCAGAACGCGTGCAAAAGGTGAATATCGCGTAACCGAGCCTCCTAGAGCGATTTATCTTTATATCGAACGATTGCGAGGGCTGGGAAGTGAATGCTTAGCTTCTTTCGATGCAGAACGTGTGGAAAAGGTGAATATCGCGTTTCCGAGCCCCCTGGAGTGATTTATCGTTATATCGGACGATTGCGCGGCCTGGGAAGTGAATCCTTAGCTTATTTCGATGCAGAACGTGTGGAAAAGGTGAATATCGTGTTTCCGAGCCTCCTAGAGTGATTTATCGTTATATCGAACGATTGCGAGGGCTGGGAAGTGAATCCTTAGCTTCTTTCGATGCAGAACGTGTGGAAAAGGTGAATATCGCGTTTCCGAGCCTCCTGGAGAGATTTATTGTTATATCGGACGATTGCGCGGCCTGGGAAGTGAATCCTTAGCTTATTTCGATGCAGAACGTGTGGAAAAGGTGAATATCGCGTAACCGAGCCTCCTAGGGCGATTTATCGTTATATCGAACGATTGCGAGGGCTGGGAAGTGAATCCTTAGCTTCTTTCGATGCCAAACGTGTGGAGAAGGTGAATATCGCGTTTCCGAGCATCCTGGAGTGATTTATCGTTATATCGGACGATTGCGCGGCCTGGGATGTGAATCCTTAGCTTATTTCGATGCAGAACGTGTGGATAAGGTGAATATCGCGTTTCCGAGCCTCCTGGAGTGATTTATCGTTATGTCGGACGATTGCGTGGCCTGGGAAGTGAATCCTTAGCTTATTTCGATGCAGAACGCGTGCAAAAGGTGAATATCGCGTAACCGAGCCTCCTAGAGCGATTTATCGTTATTTCGAACGATTGCGAGGGCTGGGAAGTGAATGCTTAGCTTCTTTCGATGCAGAACGTGTGGAAAAGGTGAATATCGCGTTTCCGAGCCTGCTGGAGTGATTTATTGATATATCGGACGATTGCGCGGCCTGGGAAGTGAATCCTTAGCTTATTTCGATGCAGAACGTGTGGAAAAGGTGAATATCGCGTTTCCGAGCCTCCTAGAGCGATTTATCGTTATATCGAACGATTGCGAGGGCTGGGAAGTGAATCCTTAGCTTCTTTCGATGCAGAACGTGTGGAAAAGGTGAATATCGCGATTCCGAATCTCCTAGAGTAATTTATCGTTATATCGAACGATTGCGAGGGCTGGGAAGTGAATCCTTAGCTTCTTTCGATGCAGAACGTGTGGAAAAGGTGAATATCGCGTTTCCGAGCCTCCTGGAGTGATTTATCGTTATGTCGGACGATTGCGTGGCCTGGGAAGTGAATCCTTAGCTTATTTCGATGCAGAACGCGTGCAAAAGGTGAATATCGCGTAACCGAGCCTCCTAGAGCGATTTATCTTTATATCGAACGATTGCGAGGGCTGGGAAGTGAATGCTTAGCTTCTTTCGATGCAGAACGTGTGGAAAAGGTGAATATCGCGTTTCCGAGCCCCCTGGAGTGATTTATCGTTATATCGGACGATTGCGCGGCCTGGGAAGTGAATCCTTAGCTTATTTCGATGCAGAACGTGTGGAAAAGGTGAATATCGTGTTTCCGAGCCTCCTAGAGTGATTTATCGTTATATCGAACGATTGCAAGGGCTGGGAAGTGAATCCTTAGCTTCTTTCGATGCAGAACGTGTGGAAAAGGTGAATATCGCGTTTCCGAGCCTCCTGGAGTGATTTATTGATATATCGGACGATTGCGCGGCCTGGGAAGTGAATCCTTAGCTTATTTCGATGCAGAACGTGTGGAAAAGGTGAATATCGCGTTTCCGAGCCTCCTAGAGCGATTTATCGTTATATCGAACGATTGCGAGGGCTGGGAAGTGAATCCTTAGCTTCTTTCGATGCAGAACGTGTGGAAAAGGTGAATATCGCGATTCCGAATCTCCTAGAGTAATTTATCGTTATATCGAACGATTGCGAGGGCTGGGAAGTGAATCCTTAGCTTCTTTCGATGCAGAACGTGTGGAAAAGGTGAATATCGCGTTTCCGAGCCTCCTGGAGTGATTTATCGTTATGTCGGACGATTGCGTGGCCTGGGAAGTGAATCCTTAGCTTATTTCGATGCAGAACGCGTGCGAAAGGTGAATATCGCGTAACCGAGCCTCCTAGAGCGATTTATCTTTATATCGAACGATTGCGAGGGCTGGGAAGTGAATGCTTAGCTTCTTTCGATGCAGAACGTGTGGAAAAGGTGAATATCGCGTTTCCGAGCCCCCTGGAGTGATTTATCGTTATATCGGACGATTGCGCGGCCTGGGAAGTGAATCCTTAGCTTATTTCGATGCAGAACGTGTGGAAAAGGTGAATATCGTGTTTCCGAGCCTCCTAGAGTGATTTATCGTTATATCGAACGATTGCAAGGGCTGGGAAGTGAATCCTTAGCTTCTTTCGATGCAGAACGTGTGGAAAAGGTGAATATCGCGTTTCCGAGCCTCCTGGAGAGATTTATTGTTATATCGGACGATTGCGCGGCCTGGGAAGTGAATCCTTAGCTTATTTCGATGCAGAACGTGTGGAAAAGGTGAATATCGCGTAACCGAGCCTCCTAGGGCGATTTATCGTTATATCGAACGATTGCGAGGGCTGGGAAGTGAATCCTTAGCTTCTTTCGATGCCAAACGTGTGGAGAAGGTGAATATCGCGTTTCCGAGCATCCTGGAGTGATTTATCGTTATATCGGACGATTGCGCGGCCTGGGATGTGAATCCTTAGCTTATTTCGATGCAGAACGTGTGGATAAGGTGAATATCGCGTTTCCGAGCCTCCTGGAGTGATTTATCGTTATGTCGGACGATTGCGTGGCCTGGGAAGTGAATCCTTAGCTTATTTCGATGCAGAACGCGTGCAAAAGGTGAATATCGCGTAACCGAGCCTCCTAGAGCGATTTATCGTTATATCGAACGATTGCGAGGGCTGGGAAGTGAATGCTTAGCTTCTTTCGATGCAGAACGTGTGGAAAAGGTGAATATCGCGTTTCCGAGCCTGCTGGAGTGATTTATTGATATATCGGACGATTGCGCGGCCTGGGAAGTGAATCCTTAGCTTATTTCGATGCAGAACGTGTGGAAAAGGTGAATATCGCGTTTCCGAGCCTCCTAGAGCGATTTATCGTTATATCGAACGATTGCGAGGGCTGGGAAGTGAATCCTTAGCTTCTTTCGATGCAGAACGTGTGGAAAAGGTGAATATCGCGATTCCGAATCTCCTAGAGTAATTTATCGTTATATCGAACGATTGCGAGGGCTGGGAAGTGAATCCTTAGCTTATTTCGATGCAGAACGTGTGGAAAAGGTGAATATCGCGTTTGCAAACCTCCTAGAGCGATTTATCGTTATATCGAACGATTGCGAGGGCTGGGAAGTGAATCCTTAGCTTATTTCGATGCAGAACGTGTGCAAAAGGTGAATATCGCGTAACCGAGCCTCCTAGAGCGATTTATCGTTATATCGAACGATTGCGAGGGCTGGGAAGTGAATCCTTAGCTTATTTCGATGCAGAGCGTGTGGAAAAGGTAAATATCGCGTTTCCGAGTCTCCTGGAGTGATTTATCGTTATATCGGACGATTGCGCGGCCTGGGATGTGAATCCTTAGCTTATTTCGATGCAGAACGTGTGGATAAGGTGAATATCGCGTTTCCGAGCCTCCTAGAGTGATTTATCGTTATATCGGACGATTGCGCGGCCTGGGAAGTGAATCCTTAGCTTATTTCGATGCAGAACGTGTGGAAAAGGTGAATATCGTGTTTCCGAGCCTCCTAGAGTGATTTATCGTTATATCGAACGATTGCGAGGGCTGGGAAGTGAATCCTTAGCTTCTTTCGATGCAGAACGTGTGGATAAGGTGAATATCGCGTTTCCGAGCCTCCTAGAGCGATTTATCGTTATATCGAACGATTGCGAGGGCTGGGAAGTGAATCCTTAGCTTCTTTCGATGCAGAACGTGTGGAAAAGGTGAATATCGCGTTTCCGAGCCTCCTGGAGTGATTTATCGTTATATCGGACGATTGCGCGGCCTGGGAAGTGAATCCTTAGCTTATTTCGATGCAGAACGTGTGGAAAAGGTGAATATCGTGTTTCCGAGCCTCCTAGAGTGATTTATCGTTATATCGAACGATTGCGAGGGCTGGGAAGTGAATCCTTAGCTTCTTTCGATGCAGAACGTGTGGAAAAGGTGAATATCGCGTTTCCGAGCCTCCTGGAGTGATTTATCGTTATGTCGGACGATTGCGTGGCCTGGGAAGTGAATCCTTAGCTTATTTCGATGCAGAACGCGTGCAAAAGGTGAATATCGCGTAACCGAGCCTCCTAGAGCGATTTATCTTTATATCGAACGATTGCGAGGGCTGGGAAGTGAATGCTTAGCTTCTTTCGATGCAGAACTTGTGGAAAAGGTGAATATCGCGTTTCCGAGCCCCCTGGAGTGATTTATCGTTATATCGGACGATTGCGCGGCCTGGGAAGTGAATCCTTAGCTTATTTCGATGCAGAACGTGTGGAAAAGGTGAATATCGTGTTTCCGAGCCTCCTAGAGTGATTTATCGTTATATCGAACGATTGCGAGGGCTGGGAAGTGAATCCTTAGCTTCTTTCGATGCAGAACGTGTGGAAAAGGTGAATATCGCGTTTCCGAGCCTCCTGGAGAGATTTATTGTTATATCGGACGATTGCGCGGCCTGGGAAGTGAATCCTTAGCTTATTTCGATGCAGAACGTGTGGAAAAGGTGAATATCGCGTAACCGAGCCTCCTAGGGCGATTTATCGTTATATCGAACGATTGCGAGGGCTGGGAAGTGAATCCTTAGCTTCTTTCGATGCCAAACGTGTGGAGAAGGTGAATATCGCGTTTCCGAGCATCCTGGAGTGATTTATCGTTATATCGGACGATTGCGCGGCCTGGGATGTGAATCCTTAGCTTATTTCGATGCAGAACGTGTGGATAAGGTGAATATCGCGTTTCCGAGCCTCCTGGAGTGATTTATCGTTATGTCGGACGATTGCGTGGCCTGGGAAGTGAATCCTTAGCTTATTTCGATGCAGAACGCGTGCAAAAGGTGAATATCGCGTAACCGAGCCTCCTAGAGCGATTTATCGTTATATCGAACGATTGCGAGGGCTGGGAAGTGAATGCTTAGCTTCTTTCGATGCAGAACGTGTGGAAAAGGTGAATATCGCGTTTCCGAGCCTGCTGGAGTGATTTATTGATATATCGGACGATTGCGCGGCCTAGGAAGTGAATCCTTAGCTTATTTCGATGCAGAACGTGTGGAAAAGGTGAATATCGCGTTTCCGAGCCTCCTAGAGCGATTTATCGTTATATCGAACGATTGCGAGGGCTGGGAAGTGAATCCTTAGCTTCTTTCGATGCAGAACGTGTGGAAAAGGTGCATATCGCGATTCCGAATCTCCTAGAGTAATTTATCGTTATATCGAACGATTGCGAGGGCTGGGAAGTGAATACTTAGCTTATTTCGATGCAGAACGTGTGGAAAAGGTGAATATCGCGTTTGCAAACCTCCTAGAGCGATTTATCGTTATATCGAACGATTGCGAGGGCTGGGAAGTGAATCCTTAGCATATTTCGATGCAGAACGTGTGCAAAAGGTGAATATCGCGTAACCGAGCCTCCTAGAGCGATTTATCGTTATATCGAACGATTGCGAGGGCTGGGAAGTGAATCCTTAGCTTATTTCGATGCAGAGCGTGTGGAAAAGGTGAATATCGCGTTTCCGAGTCTCCTGGAGTGATTTATCGTTATATCGGACGATTGCGCGGCCTGGGATGTGAATCCTTAGCTTATTTCGATGCAGAACGTGTGGATAAGGTGAATATCGCGT